>JAODKL010000041.1:11373225-11387026 GCA_026780765.1 Petrocephalus schoutedeni
CCGGCACCCCCCCCCCCCCCCCCCCCCCCCTTGCAGGCTGAATCCTGCGTGTCGCTGACAGATTAGGAATGAGCCTGGCTCAAGACAACATTTATGTAACTGGAAAGGATCTCATCAAACATTGATGTGCTGGGGAGAGCACTTATCTGAGCTGGAGGAATCGCTGGGATCCTGTGCCTGTGTGTGGGGCTGGGGGGGGGATTGCAGAGCTCTCTACCCCCACACACCCCAACCATTGCATTCGCAACAACAGCATCATCACAGAATATATATATAAAAAAAATAAAAAATTAAAACGAATTAAAAGGCCCATCTTAAATGCAGACTTGATCGGTTCTTCCTAAACAACCAGGAGAGGTTTCGCGGGGGCGCATCTCGGCCACACTCTGCAGGCAGCCCTGCACATTTACCCAGGCTAAAGTTTAACATGACATCACCAGCATCGGATCTACGGGGAAGTGCCTCCATACATTGACATGGCTATCTGTCCCGCATGACACAGCGACAGAAAGGCCCGCCGGTAAGCGCGCTGACTGGGCGGGGGGGCGCTGGCTGCGGCTTATTATGCCGGACCGCGGCGTAACGGGAATGGCGAGTCGCCCCCGCTTCCGCACGCCTCTATTCCCCATAAAGTTTATACAGTCCGGCAGCTTCAAACTTGCATGTCTAAAACGTTGCAGATTATTTTTTAAAGTCATTTTGTGGGGGTAAAAGCACATCATTCTTGGGTTACAAAAACGCACAGCATCTGAAGCGGATTTTTCTACCTTTGGGTGCCTTGCCCAAGGTGACATCGCAGAGCGTCCCGCCGCCCGCCAACCTGTGGCAAGCGCACATATGTTACATAATTATGCAAATGGGCCAAGGCGGCGTCGTTCCGCTGTCCCTACCGGGGATGACTGGCAGGTGATTATTCTTTCTGTCCGAATCTCCTGGCAGGCAACTGATGGCTGATTCGGTGATTCATGAAGCACATACTGACCGGACTGCTCACTCCCCGTTACAAATACATAATGATTAATAAATATTACAGCCGCGTTATAAAGCGCGCCATCATAGGCGGGTTATTAATTGTAACCAGACCCAAATGCACGATCCGGCGCTCCGATGCTTAAGCCACTTCGAAAACCGTCTCATTAAAAAAAATGACATTAATAAAGCACAAATCTTGTAGTCCCTCAAAGTAACCCCCCCCCCCCCGGGGACCCCGATCTGTGTGTAATAACCTGCCCCCCGGTAGGCACGCCAGCCAAGAGGAGCGGATCGGCCACCGATTTTACATTGAAATTCTGCATTAGTATTAATGCTGCAATAAAAGGGGGGGGTGGGGGGGTGGTGTCTATGGTAAAATGGCCACTACAATTTCTGACCACTTTTACCTGGACTAGGCTTTAAAACTACGCCCACAGTAACAAACAGCACAACAACCTGTACACAGACATTGCAACAAAATAAATAAATAAAATAAAATAACAAGAGAAATGCCATCGCTTGTTTAATGGAAAAAAAGATGCTATAAGAGATCGGAAACGGTCTTAAGCACTGCCAGTGCCTTCGGAGAGCTGGACCATAGCAGTTTCTGAATGTCCAGGTTCGCGGCCACAGCGAATCGCGAGCAATGCGGGGATGCAATGTGTCCGGAATAGCGGCGTGGGGACCGGGGTGGGGTAAGTGACAGGGGCAGGCGTGGGCTGGGCGGGGGAAGTTATCCCTAAGTAATGCCGATTATTGATCGGCTCCATCTTGGGGGGGGTGGCGGTACACTGCGTTCTGCACATGACCGACCAGCGGACTCGTGTGCTGGGCTTTGCGGGCATGACGGGAGCATCGCCGCCGCGCCGCGATCTGCTGCAGTGCCGGAGCGCGATAGTCGGGGATGCGCCCAGCATCAGCATCACGCACCGGTGACAGTCATGCAGAACCCCGAGCCGCCGCGATCGCGGTCATCACCCGCTTGCCCGTCTCTTCCCAGTGATGGGATCGGGATCCCGGGAAGCGCGGACGCTGCAGGTTTTTTTTTTACGACCCCCCCCTCCCACACTACCGTAGTGTCACGGCAGGAAAAGGTGCCTCTCGGTCAGACTCAGTCAACGCGCACCTCGGGACCCGATGCAATTTCACGCGTCTCTAAGGCACCGCCGCCCAAGGCGCACGGGCATCCGGCGGCGTCCCGGGAGCCGAACTCCGGGGTGCCGGAGCGCCCGGGCTCCGCGGAGCCGCCGGACCCGCCTCGGCAGGAGAAGGACAGGAGGCATGGAAGCGCTCATACTCACAGTCCGCAGGAACTGGATCTCATCTTCGCCTTCCCCCCCTTCGGCCATCGTTACCCGCGGCGAGGAGAGCTGCACGGAGAGTTGTGGAGGAGGCGGCGGCAGCTTGAGCGCTATAGCCCTGGCAGTGGCCGTCTGAAAGGCGAGCTCATTGGGCAGCCGGCATACCCAAAGGGAGGAGCCGGCCAGGTACACGGCGGAACCCTGAGCCGGGCTCGGGGCGCCCCCTGCCGGACGCTCGCTGCACTGCGCTGCCACACACCTCCGCTCTTTTTACCATGATTTAGGTCTAGGGCAAGTAGTTAAAGTGCCCGGGAAAATACAGGCTTTATAGTTATAGGCTTAGAACTATATAAACTTTGTAAGGTTAGGCTAAGTCCATGCTGACAGGACTACAGTCTTTACAGTGCTGCTTTACTTCCCTGCAGGGTTGGGGTGGTGATCTTTTTACGGTTAGGCATGTGATATGGAGGTCTGGTATTATGGACTAAGTCTGTGCTATTAAATGTCTCTCCTCCATATACAAACATACTGAACTGGTATAACTTTGAGGTACCTTACCTAAACAGGGAATGGATTTACCAAGCAGACATTGATAAAGCAAGAACTCCAAAAATGCAGATGCTTGGTATTCAGGATGTGGCCCAAGCAAGCATGCATATAGACAATCACAGTCAGCAGGGCACAGGTTCATGGAGCAAACAGCTGCGTGGCATGACTTTATTTGGGTTGTCTGCATCCAGTCCAAGCTGTCACATGGCACAGCACCGCGGTTAGAGGAAGGGGAATTTCAGCAGACGTCTCCAAAGGAAAGAGATCCTCGCAGATCCAGCATAACCGAAGCCACTCGCCTGCGGCAGCTAGCCCACAGATGCCAGGTGACCCCCCTACCCCCCCCCGGGCCTGTTGTGTAAGCAGCCAGAGCACCAAGGTTCCCCAGAGGTGCGGGGCAGGGGCGGAGAAACAGTGCCCCATGTCTCGACTCGTCACTGGAGCTGCAGTGTCATGACAGCATCCCAGGCCGTCTCTCATAGCGGAAGGAGACTCACTCTTCATTAGAACATTCCAGACGAACGGAGGTCACCCTCAGTGAGTGTGACACGGCAGCGAATACAGGACTATTAGCCCCTTTAAAGCCATCCTTTCCCTTCCAATCTCAATGGCATTACAGGCAATTAAACCGGACGTGATTTTCTACCACTTAAGTCCCGCGCAGTGTCTGCTGGCCGTTCACCTCTGTTTAATTTAATAAACTCAGCCATTACAGCTCTTTTCTCGGGTGACACCTGCTTAATGTTTGCGCTCAATATTTACTTTATGCTCATATTCTCTTCATTAATCAATTGATGTTATACAGCTGCTGCCAATTTAATGAGACAAATTTTAATGTGTTCTCCATACATTTTAAAAACTGGAACTGAATGTTACACATTTACAAATGCCACCACCGGTAATGAAGTTTGTAAAGTCTGCAGTGTAATGACGCGCAAACCAGAATCGGGAAACATACATTTTGTCAAATTGCAGAAACAAGTTTTTGTTTTTGTTTAAAACTACCTACAGAAGTTCTGGTAAAAATGTGTAGTTTTGGCATTAAAAGCCTTATAAACAAATTTAAGATATTGTAGTTCAATAAAAAGGGTTAAATAAAATCAAAATTAATTTATAAGACTGACACAGAAATGTGCGTAAAAACTTGAAAATCGAAACATTTTAGCATCCAGTCCGAGTTGACATGTAAACAATGTCAGAGCAGCAATTCAGGAAGAACGGAGGGGGCGTGTCCAAGTATATCAGTCAATATTGTACCCCAGGATTGGTCCAAGCCATCTTTCGACTTCACCAACCGGCATCTCTTTTCTTGAAGCATAATCCTCGACCTGGGGAGGAAGCGACACGTTGACTGGCACGCTCCCTTTACGGCCTGCTTATATAAAGCTGTCAGTCCCAAGCGACAGCCCACTGGTAGAATTCAGTAAGGTAGAGACACTCCTTCCTCCTCTGCCCCCTTCACCAGGCACGCCGAAACTTGTGAACCTACTTCCAGGTGACATCTAATGATGATTAAGACCACAGACGCACCTGAACGTCCCGCCCCCGAGAGATTAGCAGTGATGTCACACTTGGCCTGCCTGTGCCTCACCATCTGCTGTCCCTACAGCAGACCTGCCCGCCCCCCCCCCCCCCCACACCTCACAGTCACGCAGAGGGCCGGGGATCCTACCTGCTCCTTGGTGATCTTGCCGACGGCAAAGTAGGTGGATTTGGGGTTGGAGAAGTAGAGTCCGGAGACAGCGGCGGCGGGCGTCATGGCCAGCGACTCTGTTAAGCCGATGCCTTGAAGACGGCAGAGGGGGCAGGGCGTGTCAGCAGCAGGGACGGGGGCGGGGCACGCGCCAGGAGGGGCGGCCGACGGATAAACTTACCAGTCTTCTCTTCTATGGAAGCCAGAGCCCACATGGTGATCTTCTCCGTGTGGTCTGGCTGGCTGGGGTAGCCGGGCGCCGGCCGGATCCCCTGGTATCGGACCCTGTGCAGGTCAGCCGCCCCCAGGTCCTCCTCCGCCGTGTAACCCCAGAATTCCTTCCGCACGCGAGCGTGTAGCTCCTCTGCAAATGCCTGGGGGGGGGGGGGGGGGGGGGTGAGAGAGAGTTGTGTAAACAGCCAGGCGTCCAGGACAAGGAACGGCTGCTCTACGCGCCATATGCAGCGCTAACAAAACACGGGATCTGGGTGGGCTGGGGGAAGTGGACTCCACATCTGAACAGGCGTGACGTTCTCCTAGCCAGCAGAGCCATAAACTGATTCTAAGTAAATGAAGCGACTATGTGCTCTTGATACCATCAAGCAAGCTCATAAATCTTATGTTTTCCTAAGTCCCCATCTTTGTTACGCCATATATGTACAACGTCCTAATTTCGAGGACAATCTGGATAAGGTTTGTATGATGTATGACAGCTTTCACTCAGCCACAGATGGGGGGTCAGCTTTTCGCGTGTGTGATCAAAGTTACCCTAGCTTAGTTAAATCTGTTGTCAGTGACACCATCATACAAACAGATAATAATCTCAAAGGGATCATGGGTACAATAAGTGTAACTGACGCACAAGTAGGTAGTATTAATATCCAGAGTCTAAAGGATGCATGAAAATGCAATGAAAATTTGAAAAAGTAAAAGATATATGACGTAAAATAGAGGTATGTGTGCGCCTTTATATGTAGCAGAAGATGAATATTTGCAGATACTCATTTACCTCTGCTGCAAATATACAGCTAAGTGAGTAACAAGTGTGTAACTGGGGTGTTCGCTGCCCCAGTGCATCCTGGGATATGTGCCAGACTAACCAAAACCCTGTACTGGGTAAGAAGAAAGTGGAAAAAAAGATAGCATGGGGGGGAAAGTATGTACATCTGGGAATATATGAGCAAATATTAGGTAATACAGAAATGTCGCTAATGATGAGAGCTGCCCCTGCCGGATAGGACAGTGGCTGTGACTATGGCCATACTTCAGCCAGACGGTCCGCCAGGGCCTTGACCATGATGCTGCTGTAATCGTCCCCCTTCTTCTGAAACTCGCGGCTCAGCTCCTCGGCCCCGAAGCAGGCCACGGCGAACAAGCCGACGTAGTCTGGGACGCCGCTCTCCCGTGGTGCCACAAAGTCCGACAGGCACATGTAGGGATCAGTACTGGCGGAATCCTTCTCAGCCTAGAGACGCAAAAACCCAGTTAGTGCGTCCACGGCAGCCTTCGTTCTGTGCCGGGGACTCATCAGAACCAACCCCATTGTTTCTGTGTCTCCAACTGATGACTTGCGTTTTGATCACCAGGGGTAAAATACCAACCTCTTCAATGTCTTGTCATTGAGTAGACCGTTACTGTAAGAATCTTTAAACCAGAGGTTCTCAACTCTGGCGGCCGACTCGGTGAGTGAGGATTTTATGTCTGTTTTATAGCTCAATAGAGAGACAGTTTCATTTTTTTTCCAATTAGCTGAATAGTTAGTTATCTGGTGCTTAACTGATTAGGATGATTGAAAACCCATACACAATGCAGACCACAGGGAGCTGTTGGAGAAGAGAATGGGCATATAGACGGGAATGTCCAACCCGGGTCCACAAAGGCCTCCATGGGAAGCACCAAGTGAGGTGAGACGAGGCTTTTGGGACCAGGGATAAGTGCCCCCTAGTAAGAGTAATAGGAAGTGCAGAAAAAAAGCCATAGAGAGGGTGGGTCACCTGCTGGCGGAGCCCATGGAACTTGGCCACGGGCTGCATGCTGCGAGGCGTGGAGTCCTGGGCGTACACGTGGATATCGTCACCCACGCTCTGTGCGGGCCAGAATCCAACCAGGCCCCGGGCCTGCAGACGCCGGCTGTCAATCAGCTCGTTAAGGAGCTTCTGGGCATCATCAAACACCTTCCTGGCCTCTTCTCCTGTGACGTCAATTGCATATCAGTGGTTGCATAATGAGTTGATTAACCAGTCAATTTGTGGATATCGACAGAGAAACACCTGACAATACTTAACAAGGCGTTACTGTGACCAGATTAAGTTGGAGGACACAACAATTGAATAAACAATCTCTGGATGGAAAAAAAACATGATATACAGCATCCCATTGTGGGAATATCCCTGCCTTGTGTTCCAAGCTGCCTGGGATAAGCCCCCCCCCTCTCCGACAGTGACCAGGCTGAGAGCGTGGAAAAGGGATGGATAGATGGAACAAGAACATTGTTTTCCAAAAATAACAACTGAAAACACCTCCAACTCACGGTATGGCGGACACAGCTTGTCCGAGTGGAAACTAAACCTGCATTCCCCGCCCCCAAGAGCAGCATGGGATGACTCACAAACTGGGAATCCATATCCACCCCTTGCCGCCCCCCCTTCTGTGAGTGATGGCTGCAGTAAGGATGGGCACATAACCACCTCCATTTTTTTTTTACCTCGACATATTTCCTGCAGTAGAATCAGAACCACGCCCCCGGCAGGTATATGCAGTACCAGGATTATTTAACCAGGCCGCTCCGTCTACCAAAACGTGCACAGCGGGGAGAAACAAACAAATTTCCCGGACCCAGCGAGTCCTTTAGCGGAGCTGTGACTTTGCCCAAATTGTCTGCATTAACGTCTGCGTTTCCCAGACACGCTAATTACCAGCCCGCTCGGCTCATGCAGACACGGAATCGTTATATAAGAGTGACTGCAAAGGCTGGTTTATAATCCAGCTAAAGCATTAGCTTTGCCTTTAAGAAGAGTCACCTCTGTCATGTGGATACCAATGGCAGTGACCCCACATACCTACGGTTTTGTCTTTGAAGATTTTGGGGTACCCTCTGTTGGGGTACCTGCCCCGGAGCTGCCACACGTCGAAGAAGGGCTTCCAGTCGATGTAGCTGAGCAGCCTGGACAGGTCGTAGGCTTCGAACACGTGGGTGCCGATTAAACTCGGACGGACTAGAGGGCAGGGCAAAAAGGCACCAAGGGGACACCGGTGAGACCTCGGTGGCTGGTCGGCCCCCCCACAAAATGCCAAGTCATCACAGGAAGTGACACGCCTATGGAAAAATCCGTTTTACTACACGACGGCGATGGCTAATCCCCTGCCGCTTGGCGTTCCGCGATCTGATTAAATTAGCGGCGGCTTCCCGCGATCGCAGCACGGCTGCCGTGACAGCCCTGTCCCACCCACCTGGTCTCGGCTGTGCCAGCCAATCCACACGCAAGCTCTTTTCACGGGCCTGGCCCAGGGACAGGAAACGACGGTCCTGTCGACGGCAGAACAGCTCAATTTAACAATAAAAAAAAGGGGGGGGGGGAACAAAAACGAGGCTGTCCCCGTACCTTCAGTGTCTCGTAGTGCTCCTGCCTGATGTCTTCGTATTCCTCCTCGGTCTCCTTGAAAAAGTCCTCCTTCAAGTTTTCATCCAAGAGCTGGGAACACTTCAAGAGACAAAATCGGGACGGAAGCTGAGCGTGGCAGGAAAAGCACGCTAACGACGCGGGTGCCGCGGCTCAGGAGACGAGCCGTAATTCACCGCGGCACGCGGATGGCAGCTCACGACCCTCCCGGCCTCCCACGACGGCCTCTCCGTGCCCCAATTCGAAGCATTTTGTTTTTACAATGATCGAATCTCTTGGCAGATTCTATGTTTCTTAGAATGGCATGCAACTGATATCTAGTGAAAACACCCCCATGCCCAGCAGTTTCTATATGTGGAGATTCTAAATCGGAGTGCCACAGGCCTGCGGGTTCTCTCTCGGACATAAAAGGAAATGCAGCATTCAGCAGATTTTACCGGGGGGGGGGGGGAAGAGAGAGAGAGACTGAGGCAGAACGGGCCATCTTATCTATACCACTCGTCAGACAGCATGCAATTTAACCCAAGATGGATCTTATTACCACCTCATTATGGGATGGCATCTGGTAATTTCCAAACTCCCAAATCTATCCCATTGTCTGTGTACAGCAAACAAGCTCCTCCCATCTACTAAAAAAAATGGCTCTCTCTTTGCTAACCCTTCACCTTGAAAGCAAATGTGTCCAGTGATTTGATTTTATTTACTTTTCGGGAACTTAATGTATTTGTTGCAATTTTGCAATTATTAGGTAAATTGGTTGAAACAGGAGGGATGGACTTACCACCACTACACTCCGGGATGCGTCCAGCACATGGACAACGGGGGCATTGTAGCGGGGGGCAATCTTCACTGCAGTGTGTGTCCTGCCACAAAATGGGGAGGGGGTGGGGTTAGTGACTCATTCTGACAGGGTGCAGAGCTGAACATGCACCGCAGAAAGCTATTGGTGCGCAGTATCTGACTAGCTAAAATCCATGCCTACACCTACTTAGATGTGGTGGCCCCTCCAATCAGCAGCGGGGTCTTCATCCCTAAGCGTTCCATCTCCTTGGCAACGTAGATCATCTCATCCAATGAGGGAGTGATCAAGCCAGACAGCCCAATAATGTCTTTGATAGAGAGGAAACCCCTTGATTAGCCTTAAGCACAGCAGGATTCTGGTTTTCTAAGGGGGTGTGGCCTAATGGGAGGAGGCAGGACAGGACCACTAACTCTGTAGTTCCGTAAGATATACAAATTAAGATGCTGTGTTTAGTTTTGACCGCAGTAACCCAAATGTCTGTGTGTGTGTGTGTGTGCACAAACTATTTGGGTCCTCAACTCCAAAGCCCCAAGAGGCCGTTTTTCCATTTTCTCACCACGTCAAAATGACATCTTTGCTCACCTGGGCCTGTGTAGGGGTGCACTGACCCTGCTCTGACCTGTTCCCCAGCTTCTCAGAAGGTAAAACCCGGTACACTATGCCACTGCGGCTCCCTGGTCTGATGTGTGAAGGGACTCTCACATCAGCTGATTAGAACAGCAATTAAAATTAGGAGAAAAAAAACACTGAGATGTTCATTAGTCTCCTAGACTCCCTACAGGATTTTAAGGCGGACCTGACAAGATGTACCACTGAGTTTTAGTCCATGAAACTCAAGTTCTCCACCTTAAGAAACGATCGCCAGATTGCTCCTCTGCCTGCTGCCAAGTCTGTGCGGCTTTGACAGGCCTCCGACGCTGTATCTCAGTATCTGACAACATGCAGGTATACCCACTTGCAAGGTAGGCCAAACACATGTTAATTGCACTTATACCTGATAAAATAGGCCTGAGAGTCCTGACCGCTTATATCCAACAGCCTACTGATGCACATTATCAGCCCACAGCACTAAAGGAGTAATTTAACTTGTTTATCTGGGTAGTAAGTGCACTTTTACATTAGACCAAGCATTTACACCAAGCATTAGAAAATGCGCGAATTAAGAGTGACAGTACGAACTAGTAAGAATTTCTTCTGTTCTGTTCTGTACTGATATCATGTTGGATGGCTAGATGAACACCGCTTCTGTTCCCAAACCTCTCCTCAAGGGCGCCACGGCCATCCCATACACTCATTACATTTTACTACCAGCTCACTTAATTGAATAAGTTTAAAAAACTCAGTAAGATACTGATTAGCTCTGCGAGGTGTGTTAGAGCAAAAAAATACATGGGTGTATTGGATGGCTGCTGCAAATACTGGGGTAATTTAGCAGAAGTTTTAAAATGTCTAAGCTGACACACTTTGACAGACATATCATAGCTTTACACCAACGTGAAGATCATTATTATATATATATATATATATATAAACCCCTGTGCCAGAAACCTGCTCATCTCTACAATTCATAAATATCCAAACAAAATCTGGGTCTGCGTTGATGAACTAGGGGTAATGGAGAGGCCATATTTAACAGCCAGGTCAGAGCCAGACACTGTATGGCAGCAAAAGTGCTCCCCCAGCTGGACAAATGTAGAAATGCAACCACATGTGGTAATTGCCTTATGAAGCAATTACTGTCATGAGGTAACCATACATCCCAGAGAGAAAACAGATCCAGATGCGGCACGCTGAAGGGTCAAATAGAATAGAATCACCAAGGTCAGTGTAGCGGAGCCACACAGAAGCCAAAAATTACTCACGCGGAATAAAGTGACATCTACCAACGAATGGAAGATTGTTTGTAAGATGGCAGTAGCTTAACTGAGTTTAGAACTGCACACATATAAGTACCCTTATATTTGCTTAGGAAAAAATCTGCAAATATTTACCCATTCTGCTGTACAAAACACCATAACTGCACCTTACATCAAAACTGAGTTACGACCGAAATCGGGTGTTTTTGGTTCTGATTTCTCTCGTGATATAACATCTTAGTTTGCTCAGTTTTGGAAAAAATGATAAAAAAAAAAAAAATCAAAAAATCATATACCTACACTACATGGACAAAAGTACTGGGACACTCGTAATAATTACAGAAATTGGGCACATAAGCCACACCCATTGCCAACATACAGGTGTATAAGTAAGCAAATGGCCATGCAACCTCCAGCAACAAACAATAGCAGCAGAATGGGTGGTCATACCGAAGAGGTCACTCAGCCTGGCACCATCATTGGGCGTCATTGGACACCTTTCCAAAAAGTCATTCTCCATATTTCTGTCCTGCTAGAGCAGCTCTGGTCAACTGCAAGTGAAGCTATTGTGGAGTGAAGTCCAGCTGTGAAGCCATGGCAACACAAGCTCACAGAAAGGGACCTGATCACCCAACGTCAACACCCAACCTGAATGGCAGAAAGCCCACCAGCAATGTTCCCGCATCTAATGGAAAACCTTCCCAGGAAAGGAGAGACTTTTACAGCAACTAAGGGCTCGCCAACCTCATATTAATACTCATTGTGAGATGTCGGACAGGCTGGTGCTCCAATACGTTTGTCAATATAGAGTAGCTACTCCACAGAGGTGGGCCATCAAAACCCCCCTTTTCTCAGATTCAGTGTCAGTGTAGTTACCCTGTTTCGCCTTTGTGGGGCAGTACCGGCATACTGTAGGTTAGAGAGTGTAGAGACTGGCTGACAGGTGGCTGGTGGGACTGTTACGGTGGACGGCGGGTGAGGCAGCACGGGGGGGGCTCCAGTGGCGACCTACCGGCCTTTTTGTCAAGGGCCTCTCTCAGGATTTTATCGCAGGGCGTCATAACCCCGAGATCGATGACTCTGAAGGGCAGGAGAGAGGGACATGTGAGGGGCGCGTCATCACTGGAAGTGTAGAGGCCCAAAGAGCAAAACATCTCGGTTAAACACAGACTCCCGGGCGGCATCCATGCTGCCAGGAAGTCTATTAGCAGCGTGGAAACCTACAGCAGACGGCTACGGAGCATTACTCTTACAATTGGAATGACTGATGCTGCTATTTATTTTCCAATTATTCCCCCACCAAAAGCAATTCAGGCACACTCCAACCCCCCCCCCCACCCCCCACCCCCCACCCCCCACCAGCTTTCCTTGAAAGATAAAGTCATTCAGAGATTCATCCGCTTAAGCGTAAGGTTTCCCTCGCTTCCGCCGTGCCGCTCTATCCGTCAGGCAGCCATCACGGATGCCTGCACTTCAGACGGGGAAGACGGAGGATTTCCATGACATACGGGGCCGCCTCTCAGGCACCCCGCTGCAGTGAATAAGCCAGACAACAAGTCCGTAACCAAGACGGGCGGGCGCACCGGAAATTGTTGCATCCCAGGACCACGGAGACGATGTTCTTGCCGATGTCGTGCACGTCGCCCTTCACGGTGGCCAGCAGGATGGTGCCCTGGTAGGGATCCTGCGTGACAGGCATGTGGAGAGCATGCTTTGGACAGGCAGGCGTGTTGCAGGCTCCCGAGGCAGGGTGCAAAATCTCCAGGGGTTAAAATCCTGGCATACGGATTATTTAGATTCGGTGTAGGTGCCGGTGAACGCTTCCACCATGTTTGGTTTCAGGAGAACATAAACAGGAGAACATAAACAGCTTCTGGATCTAAAACAGCTGAAATATAAACAGGCTCCTCGGCGCCAGGGGATGCAACGTCCGCTTGTGAGGGGAGGGAGACGGACTCACGATTTCCTCGGTGGACCCCGAGGCTGCCTTCATGGCCTCCCGCTCCTTCTCCATGAAGGGAATGAGGTAGCCTACCGCCTTCTTCATCACCCGGGCCGATTTAATGACCTGCCACATGGCAACACAGGCCTGATATACAGCAATCTCAAAGAAGTCTACTAGCTGAAGGTAATCAGCTAAACTTGAAAAATCACTAAACCAATACGCATCATTATTTCTGGATGCTGCGTGCAAATCAGTGTTATTCTGGTACAGAGCCATGGATTATTTTGCTTTAAACCCATTCATTACATGTGAATGTAACACCCCCCATCCCTGCCTACCTGTGGCAGGAACATCTTGCCTGCCCCAAAAAGGTCCCCCACCACCTTCATCCCGTTCATCAGGGGTCCCTCGATGACATGCAGGGGTCGTGGGTAGCGCTCTGTCTGCGCCCGGGCTTCCTCCGTGTCGCCCAACACGTACTTCTCTATGCCCTGACCCCCCCAAAAAAAGAAAATAATTGAAGGAGCCCCCGAGCACAAGCACTGACCTGGAAAGCTGAACCGGATCGGGACAGACCGAGCGGAAAAGCCGAACCGGATCGGGACAGGCAGAGCGGGAAAGCCGAACCGGATCGGGACAGGCCGAGCGGGAAGCCAACCGGATCAGGACAGGCCAAGCGGAAAAGCCGGCCCGGATCGGAACAGGCCAAGCAGGAAAGCCAAACTGGATCAGGACAGGCCGAGCGGGAAGCCAACCGGATCGGGACAGGCCAAGCGGGAAGCCAACCGGGTCGGGACAGGCCAAGCAGGATGCCAACCTTAATGAGAGCGTACTCCAGCCGCTCCTCCACGCTGCCCTCTCTCCACTCGTCCGTCTGGATCACCTTCTTCCCGCCCTTGGTATTGTTCTGCAAAAACGGGAGACCTTTTATTTACAGCTGCACCCCCATCCCTGGCAGCCGGACAGAGACAGGGCCCTGACAAAGGGTCAGGCCTGGGGAGTATCTATTTTTCATACCATCGCACCATTTACGCCTTTCACCCTGGTATAACACCCCAGTATA
>JAODKL010000041.1:11395490-11421082 GCA_026780765.1 Petrocephalus schoutedeni
AGTGCCGATGTTCGTTAACTGTCGACACACCGATATCGGAGATATTTGGCAGGCAAATAGCCAAATAAGACGGCAGCAAATGTCACTTGGCAGCTAATGATGGCAAAGTTCAAGACTGTATAGCAAATATTATGTTGCGGCAGCACGCGACTAACAATCTAAACGGTATTTTGCGAGTTAAATGCCAATGCAATGTTAGTTCTCTAGCATGCATTTAGGGTTTCTTTTTTTACAAAACCGGCATGCTGTTCCGGTACTTCCAGCCAGTCCCGGGCTGGGTGCGCGACAGCACGCGGAAGCGGCACCGCCGGCACGCGCGGAGAGCCCCCTCTGGTGCAGGTCATACCCGGTCCGGACGAGTACTCGTGTATGGTCGGGGCCATCCCGCGACTCCAAGGGTCCGACGTTAACTTTGCAGGTCGTCGCTCCGGGGCCGCACGCCAAGCGCGGAATCTAGCTTCCCCGGTCAGTGGACGCGCAACTTTGGCGGACGGCCTTGAGAGGTCGGGCGCGTGCGGCGCGCCACCGCCGGGCGCAGAGCGCATGCGCCGAGTAGCACATGTGCAGCTCGGGTAGGTTTCGGGTCGGGTTTGGCCCGATTGCAGACTGCTGGATGATCATGATTGTGCGAACGTGCCGGGTTGTAGTTTTCATCGGTGTTCGTACGCAATCTGTGGATTTGTTTTGCTAAAAATGAAACCTCTGCAGGCGCCACGTTGTCAGTCAGTTTACGCCCCTTCTGCCGCAGTCAGACAAGGCCATCGAAAATAGTTAAGAAATTTTAAGAAATGATTACTTTTGTGGTACCAAGCAAAAGCAAAGTTAGTCGCATTATTGAACGAATAACATTTAAACGTCCACGTGTATAAAGCCAATAAATGATCAAATAAATCAATGAAACGATTAAATTTCTTAACTGGGTTTATTTTTTACGTTTGAGTCTGTGGAAAAGTACAAACAATTTGTTAATATTTTACAATGTGTTTTGGTATTAACACATGCTGATTGATTACTGATTGACCGGTTTTGGCTCATTCTTCTATATCACCCCAAACGGGATGGGAGCAGAATCAGTCGCACAGGGGACATCACGTGCGATTCTCTCTTGGATGAAGTCCGGCATGGTTTGTGTAAATTAGGGCATTGGGCGTAAATTGTTACTTCTGGTGTTTTTCCACGAAGTCTGTGCTGCGCAATCTCTTTCCTCAAATGTTTGCTTATTGTTTTGAGCAAAGGCTTTAACCTGATCTCTAATTTGAGAGAAACATAGGGTTTCTGTTAACACTTTTTTTGCATCTTTGTGATTCCACAGTAGTGCACGTGATCCCTTCCAATTGTATACGTTTTTAAACATTGGGTTTAACTACTAAGTACTATACGGTACCACACTTTGATATATTATCACTACTGCATAACATGGCGTTTCTTTGGGTGTGTGCAGTTCGGGATTCACAGGGTGCAGAAAGGAACCGCAAAGAGGCAAGTCGCGGCGAGGGCATTAGAGAGGCGAGCAGGAGCCGGGCGGCCACTAGAGGTCGCTCTCCCCGTACAGCGCGGTGGAGAAGGCGGCGTAGTCCAAGGCGCCCGGCACCTTGTCGGGCCCATTGTAGGGGGGCATTCTCATGATGCAGTACTCGGCCTGGTCCGGCGGCAGCTCCCGGCGCAGCTCCTCCACCAGGATGTACGGCTGTGGGGGGACGAGGGAGCTGTGTTTTTCGCAGAATTGAGGATCAGCTTTTTTTTTTATCAGTGAGGACCCCTGTGGGTCCTCTGCATGTGTGAGAGTGTGTGTATTTAAGGGGCGGGGGGTGAAGGGCCCCTCTAGGCATAAGCAAACTAGGTGGGCCAATAGTCACAAGGGGGCGCAGACAAAGTCATGGAAAACAGACACGACACACAGGAACCCTTACAGATATATAATATCTGATTTATAAATAAGAATAATAGCACACAATTAAATCAATGAGCAGTGTTTTGGTGGCACAGCTAGGCTAGTGACTGTATGGCAATCTCACATGCTTATATGAATGAGAAACATGTTGACAGGAGGGGGCACAAAAAAAACCTGTCTGCCTAGTGTCCTGACTGGGCGTGCGAGTGGGCAGAGGGTGCAGAGGAGCGGCTCGCAACCTTATCGGCAGCCAGGATCCTGAAGGAGGCCACCACCTGGTCCGCCGTGTCTGTGTCGCCCGTCTCCCGGGTCATGAAGTCGACAAAGGACTGGAAGGACACCACGCCCGACTGGTTGGGGTCCACCAGCGCCATGATGCGCGCAAACTCCGCCTCCCCCTGCCATGCGAGAAGGCGGCCTATCAGAATCAGTCACCTGCAGAGCGGGCTGCCCCCCCCCCCCTCCCGGCCTCTGGTGTCCATCCAGCTACAGGCTGGAGTTTCATGCTCAACGAACAGATGTCTCAGAGAAACAGGAAGCTCATTCATAACCTCTCTGGCGTTCATCAGCACTAAGGAAATACCTTAACGCCGCATCCGGAGCACAGGGGATCTTCAGCAGTAATATAACTAAAATAGCAGTCATATGAGTTTGCCTGTAAGTGTGTATTGGGACGCCCCTAAAGACTCGGTCCAGCTAACCACTCCCCCTCAGCTGTTCCCCATGCTGTCGCACTGACAAGCACCAGCAGCTGGACGTCGCATGGCCTGACAAGTAAGATTGTCCTCTTGCATCAACTGCTGATGCAACTTTTTCTATATTTGCGTCAGGGAAAATCCGGTAATGCAAAGCAGTTTCATTAGCTGTACTTTATGGGGCCCCCTGCTGGATCACGATGCTGCAGCATCAGACTCCACACGCGTAATATTCCTACCAAAGCATAGCCCATGGAGATCAAGCAGGCTCTGAAGTCGTCTGTCTCCATCCCTCCTTTCTTCTTCTGTGGGATGCGGTTGGACGAAGGGGCACGATACCGGGGGTACAGATGATGACCGGGCCGGCGTCATAGGCAGAGAGGAAGAGAGAGAGGTCGCTGAAACAGACAGACAGACACACGGACACACAGGACGGGGACGGTGCACACGGGGCAGACAGAGATCAGGGGACACATACAGAAGACGGACAAGAAGTAGGAGAGATTTTTCGTTTTAGCCTGTTTACTTTTGCTGGATGACATTCCTGTGCGGGTATTGGGCGGGGTGTTCATGGCAGTCTGTAAGCTATTCCTGTGCGGGTATTGGGCGGGGTGTTCATGGCAGTCTGTAAGCTATTCCTGTGCAGGTATTGGGCGGTGTGTTCACGGCAGTCTGTAAGCTATTCCTGTGCAGGTATTGGGCGGTGTGTTCATGGCAGTCTGTAAGCTATTCCTGTGTGGGTATCGGGCGTGGTGTTCATGGCAGTCTGTAAGCTATTCCTGTGCAGGTATTGGGCGGTGTGTTAACAGCAGTCTGTAAGCTATTGATTCAGGTTCCCTTTTTGCCAATTGTATCAACAGAAATTTGGTGTCCATACGGGAACGGAGTGAATTAAAACATCGGAAAACGATGGGAAAAGCTGTCATTCTGCAAGGAAAGGCAAGCGGCCGGCAGGGCTGGGGCAGAAAGCGACGCTCCCACTTGGGATGATAGTGGCGGTGGCTGGGGGAAGGTTACGGCTCATCTGTGCTGTGGGCCTTAAGGTCTGGGGGGGGGGGTCTGCTGTCGGCGTGGGCTCCTGGTATGGGCGCCGGGCGAGCCTTCCGAGAGGGGAGGCCCATGTGTGGGACCCGGCATGAAGGTCACCCAGTGGCACGGCGAGGGTACCTGCTCACCGCTTCCGGTGGGGGCCTGGACCCTCAGGCACGCCGCGGACGTGCGGGAGAGTGGCTCGCCCGACCCGCCCTGGAGCCGTGGGAATGTGTTCATGTGGCACAGTGTCGGCGGGGCAGGAAGGAAGGGGAGGGGGTAACGGTCACTGGGGTTAGTGAGGTTAGCTAGGTGTATACAGATCACGAGCCAGATCTGATTAGTGGTGAACAAAGGTAGTGAGACGCATGTGTGGATTTGCCATTTACTGGGTCATCAGATACCAGTATCATCAGGAATGACAGCAAGCTGTCTATCTGGAGCTCTCTGACCACATAGTGAAGCGGAATAGAAGAGCAAATTTCCAAAACTCACTCGCAGTCAATTTTTTGTTGCTGTTGAGATGAGATCGCCAATGTCCTAAAGTAAGCTGTCTTTTTCATCACGTTACAGTGCTGGGAACCAGAACCCACTCAGTTGTCATGTAATCCGAAGAAGAAATTTTGGTAAAATTTCCGAAAACTCACTTTTCTAAAGTCCACAGAAACAGCCTGAAAAACATATCCAGTGGACCGAGTGAGTTCTGGAAATTTGCTCTTCAGATATCCACTTTAATTTTCTTTCAGTTTGTTCACTTTAGTATATGTCGGGCAAAAAATGAGATGTGGAATTAATCAATCAATCAGTTAATTGTCAAATGGTTATGGTATTAAACAATCAATTTTTCGGGCA
This sequence comes from Petrocephalus schoutedeni, assembly GCA_026780765.1. Taxonomy (NCBI): domain Eukaryota; kingdom Metazoa; phylum Chordata; class Actinopteri; order Osteoglossiformes; family Mormyridae; genus Petrocephalus; species Petrocephalus schoutedeni. The sequence continues at coordinate 11,399,958 of JAODKL010000041.1, forward strand.
CCCCACAAAGTTTTTCTGTCAAAGTCCCACATGCACATCTAGGGGTCAGTGGCCTGCACCCAAACTCTGCAGAACCCCCTCGGGCTGGAGCCGCGTACCCGGTCAAAGTGGGTGAAGGACGAGCGGAATTCGGTCATCTGGGTCTGGCTGATACCCTTGGCGTCGCGGGTCAGTATCTGGGTCTCGATCTCGTTGATGGTCCGGGCGATGGTTGTGAGCAACAGCTCCCAGCCCACTCGAATATGCTGCCACCATGAGGGGAGACAGGGAAGTGCACTCAGAACCACCGCACTGCTACATCACAGCCCTAGCGAGAGACCGGTAGTGCCAAACCAGATTACAGGGTGTGCTCTCACCATAGTCACAATTGCTCGTGTTGAAATAAGAGATCAATGTTTCCCAATCTGGTCCTCAGGGACCCACAGACAGTCGAAGTTTTTGCTCCCTAGAGCTGGGAGGAAGCAAAAATGTGGACTGTCTGGCAGGGAGCTTGTAGAGAGCAAAAACATGAGCTGGCTGAGTCCCCGAGGACCGGATTGGGAAACAATGTAAGAGACGGCCACTGGCATTTAAAAAAACTATTACATATAGAAAATCTACCTATTTTCCATTCTGAACCCTGAGGAAACCCCACAACGATACAGTGGGAATATGCAAACTCCATATACATGGAGTCATGGTGGAGACTAGAACATCGGTCCCAGAGGTGTGAGGCAACACCGCTAACCACTGTGCTGAGTCATGAATGATTATATATTACATGACAAATACTCATTATGCAAAGTACTGCCAGTCTTAGTGGAACATAACCAAGGTCAGAGCATAGCGCCCAGCTCAGGCTGGTACCTCCATGGTGTAGTTGGTGTGCTTGTTGTCAAAGACGAGCGACTCCTGGATCAGCTGGTGGTCCTCCTCTAGCTTGTCGACGTTGGGCTTGTAGTTGATGATGGCATGCTCATACTGCTTCAGCTGGGTCATCTGGTCCTCCAGCGTGCCGCTCATCTCCACCGAGCAGTGGCTGATTTCCTGCGGGGCACCAGGTGGGTTCGTGTCTCCGGTTAGATCCGCTCTGAGATTCACACTCTTATTCTCAGTGGTAATATTATTATTATTACTCAGTTTCCGTTATACCGTAGAGAGGAAGAAGGATATGTGTGTCACTAAATTAAACATGGAAAGATGCATGTTATTACAGTATTAAAGTATACTGTACATCAGGGGTAAGCAGTCTTATTGGTGCCTATGCAGGTTTTTGGCATAACCTTTAGGTCAGCTGTTTACAGCCAGGCGTGAGGACCCTTCAGCCAATCAGTCCTCTGATTAGTAGTCAAATTAGGGAGTTGCAGCGAAAACCCGCATGCCCAACGCATATTATTGGCTACCCTTGCTGTGCGCCACTATTTCTCAACTGGTGGGTCACGATCCAAAATTAGGTCACGCGACCATTTCCATTTGGTCACGGGGCATGTGGTTAAAGGAGAATCATCTTGAACATTTTTTCTAGTGTTAGACTTTTTTCTTTTTTTTTTTGCAGTACATGAAAGCATTGTGCTACTCTTACGGTACCGTGTTCCGTTTGCTATTACTGCACTATTTTGGGAGTTAATGACCCGGCATGTGCCTCCCTTTTGAGGTTAGAAGTGCCCCTTTTTGCAACCGGGTCGAATTTTGTTTTGGTTTGCCGAGGATGAACCAACCCCTCTCCCCAGGTCGGCAAAATTTAGCAAGAGGGACCCCATTGAGCACCTACACCTCAAAAAGTCTCTTCATGGCCCTGACAAAGACCAAGGAAACGTATAGGTCCTGAGACTAGGACTGTTACTGGGAAAGGTCAGCAGAGTCCGACCTCCATCCTGGACTGAATCCAGGGTCCGATGAGGTTGGCCTGGGCGGCGAACTGCCGTCGGAGGCGTTCGTTGGAGTGCTGGCGGGCGAGCTCTTCCTGGAGGGAGCCATCCCTCTGAGGCACCAGCTTCTTCACCTGGCCGAGCACATGCAGACAGCCTTCACAAATCTACACACTGCTCCCTCTGCTGGCCAGCCTTGGCAGCACATGCTTATCAGCCACACGTCTGAAGGTCGAAGCAAAGTACAGTGCTTTTCTGGGTTATTTCCGAGTGGCCTTCAACTCTTCCACGTTCTGCGTTTCTTTTCTTGCCAACGTGTTAACAGTAAGACACTTTGACAGCACTTCTGAGCAGGATCAATTAAAAACTCAGCTACCTCATTGTACTCTGGCTGTTCTGTTTGCACAGACTGCTGTGTATGTTCATAAACAGTATGTACATGTAAAACCCTGTTGTTATGACGTTATGGTTTTAATGCTAAAAAAAACAAAAAATTAGCACTTTTCAGCTCAATACGAACCCAACTTCAATGATCACAGTGATTCAGCACCATCATGCTAATGTAGATAACAGAGGAAGGAATGGAAACAAGACCAAAGAATAACACTGTGTCCTATCTTAACGACGCACTTAACATAACGTTCCCGGGGTATTTCTCACTGGCAAGCGGATCAGGTAACCTTGAAAAATTCCTGCTATAAAATAATCAATGTTATGCAAATAAAGGTTAAAAATATTAAGCAGTGCTAGTTAATCCTTCATAATAAACAAATGTATATATCGACAATAATAATTAGAATAAATACAAATCAGCTTTTTCACTGACAGTATCTAGCCATGTCTGACTGTCTGTATCTAACATATAGAACCATAGCAGGAATCAGAAACATGGAAGCGTGTCTGATATACAGAAGTTTCCTAGCGCCAAATGATGCGTTGCTCTGTTATCCTGCTTAAATAATACCCATCAATCTTCCAGCCGTCTCCATGACAACGGATTTCCCTTTACATAATGTCTCCCGCCTCATGAAGTGATTGAGTCAGTCATGGCTGAGATGAAAGACTACCTTGTCCCACTTGATGCAAATCTCCTCAGGTGTGATGCTGCTGTAGGGGTTGGAGAGGTTGGAGGCAATTCCGTAGCTCTGGGCGATCTTCTGCACCTCGTTGTAGATCCCGAAGATAGCCTGCCTCTCGGTCTCAGCTTCTGGAAGTGTGGCTTTGAACTGGTCGTGAGCGGAGATTAGACTCTGCGGGAGTTGGGAGAGGACGGGTCAGAATGAAAGGCTTTAAACGCGTGCCGGCACAAACGTTAGGCACAGTGATGTCACCGTGATGTCACCATGGTGTCACGGAGTGCAGTGGGCCACCTGGATCTCCTCGACGGTGTGTACGATGAACATGTCCTGCAGGTCCTCCATAGCCCCTTCCATCCAGTTGTTAAATGGCGCCGCCCTCTTGGCGAACTCCAGGTGCAGCTGATCAACGGTCTCAAGTAATTTCTCTGTCCTCTAAAGAATGCAAACAAAAAAATAAATAAAATGCAGCTTTGACAATGCACTAACATCCGTGCATCCCCAGGGCACACACACATTCATACACTATAGGCAAATTATTTATGTCAAGTACAGAGGCGGACATTTCAGATCCAGAAAGTAAAAATCCGGACCTGGATTTTCTTTTGACCTACTAGTTCAGTCTAAAGAATCCCAGTCACACAGTACTCAGCTAGTTGGTTGAAACAAAATCCTGTTCCGGATTTTTACTTTCTGGACCTGAAATGTCCTCCTCTGGTCAAGTAATATGAAAGATAATGACGAGTCAACATGCAGACAAGATTCCATAAGAGGGCGCCGTTTCCTACATTACATTTATGACAACAGGGATCCACAGGACAGACATCAGTGCTGCCCCTGAATCTATAATTATAGTGAAGGGTTCATGCTATACATGTGACAGAGTTCTACCTGTAGGGAAAGGTAATTGTCTGTTTCAGTAGAATGGCCTGGTGACCCAAAGCACAGCACTTCAGTCTCACACCAGCCACATGACTTGGTCCAGGAGGCGTGACCTTGCGTGTTTTGTGTATGTTTGTCTGGTACTCCAGCTTCCTGCCAAAGTCTAAAGGCTTCATTTCCATATGGTGTGTGTGTGTCCTCTGATGAATAGGCATCCCCCCCACCACCACCTCCATGCTGCAATGTCAGATACGGGCCGCCCCCTGGTGGCTGCTGTGCTGTAAGCAGCCGCTTAGTTTGCTCAGACCTTGGCCTTGGGTAGATGCACATTTGAGGGTCATTAACTTGTCCTCAGGACTCGACTGCAAAAGCCAGCACATACTGGTGTGTCCTTTTCTGCAGTGTCCTTCACAGACTATTCGCTCCATGTGCCCCGGGCCCAGCCTGTGGGGCCGGCCTACCTCCAACGCCTCTCTCCGCTTCTGGGTCAGCGTGCCCAGCTGGTCCCACTGATCACAGATCTTCTGGCAGCGCTCGTTGATAGCCGCCGCGGCGTGGTAGTCCAGCTCGCTGGCGAGACGGGGGGGTCATTAAGGACAGATCATCAGGCCCTGCTGCCGTCCAAAGGCTAAGCTATTTACCGAAATAAGCCAGGCGAGAACCTGACCAGCTGGACCTGCTGTAGCCTAATCCACATACCATTAACACCCCCTCCACTTAGCACGGCACACAATTCACAACACTCAAGAAAAAGCTTGCCTAAATATTAGGCTTTTATTAAGAGGGAAAGGTCAGGAAAAAATGTTATATATATATATATATAAACAATGTTTTCTGTCATTAGTCTGTTGGTTCCCACAAACCCTTATGGACTACCAGAAGTATAACTTTCTCTACAAAGCTGAATGGGGCAGCTCATGCCGGCGGTGGCTTTGTGACATACACCGCTTTCTACACCAAGTCTCCGGAGGATCTCGGGTCAGAAACGTGGATGAACAACCCAGTGTGGACGAGCTTCAGACTGAGCATGTGTGGCCGGTGTTCAGTGATTGGCCAGAGTCCAGTGGCCAGTACTGATTCCATATTCGTTTTAGCTCTTAGTAGAAAGATCTACCTACAGTAAGGCTTTAGAGATTAGATTCTGGCAGTTCCCAGGGATAGAACAGCTCAAGGCCAGCTAATTTACTGCTCCCACTATAAGCCGGAGAGTAACTGATAGCTGGCATGTAATATTGCATTTGGTTGGGGCTCCTAAGTGGGGAAACCGCACTGAAGCCCCCGCCCGGTGAGTGGGCCTCCGAGTGCCATTCGGCTGAGTCATAGGTCAAAGACATTTATCGTATCTCGTACCAAACAGTTACTGGGATGTGGTCCCATCACCTGCCTGTAGGTAATTTGCCAGTTTTGTTTAATCTTCCCCCGGTCATAATTGCTGAACTACCCAGTGCCCTTCGTGGAGTAATACAGCTTAAGGGGGTCATTACAGCTAATGTATCGGTGACCTTTGACATACTGGTCACTGTCCTTTAGATTTAAAGGCACAGAGCACTGGCTAACTGAACATATACCTAAACATGTAAGTAAAACTGAGATCTGTTATTATCAGAATTATCCTTTAGAATATCCCCCCCACCAACCCATCACAGTTGAAGAGCAAATTGACCCCCCAGGTGACATGACAAGGCAGCGACCCGGACTTGGACAGGGGAGCTGTCACCCTGAGGGGCATCAGAGCCTGTAAACTTTGACACTGGCGGTATGGCGGCAAAGCCTGTGGGCCGATCGGCGCTCCCAAACAGAAAGTTCTAGAAATAGAATGGGTCATACAGTCCAACAAGTAGATTGGGGGCCGGGGTGGAGGGGGGGGGGTGGACACCCCTCTCTGTGCCCCCTGGGAATAGGCAGGACAATCACTGCTGTCACAGAATAAAGTGACAGGTGCTACAGGTCTCAGTATATTTAGATCCTCAGACACCACAAGCCCCGGGTGGGGGGGGGGGGCGGCGGAATACCGCCCCCCAAGCACCAAATCCAACATAATTCCAATTATCTGCCTCCCGGCAACTTGACGGTAGGTTTTGTACCAAAGCTTGAATTTTAACTTCCCTTTTCACTTTCCTTTTCATAAAAGCTGTCTTACGGCCTCACTCTACCCTAATCATCACGCCGATTCTTTTTATCAAGTCCTCATGTTTAATGGAAGTGAGGATAATTAACCTTATAAAGCCATGCAGATCTCCCTGCGGTACAATTATTCCACAAAACCATTTGTTAGTGGAGGATGTAATCCCCACAGACACTCTCTGCTCGCGCCATCCTAGCTTTAGAAAGTGTCTTTTCCAGTTTTAATTACTTTTGGCTAATGAGACCGCTCTGTTAATGAATTGGTTCTCTCACGTCCGCTAGCCGGCATGCCGTCTCAAGAACTGCATCACGGCCCGAAATAGATGTGGCTCCCTGTCTGTTGTCAAACCCTTGTCCAGTGAACGGAAAATCCTTGATAAGAAAGGAGCAGGTCTGTTTTGGGCAGTGGCTCCTGCCGAGAAGGGTCTCCACAAGCCTCTCTTCCAGCAAGAGGCATCAGCGAGGCAACAAGAGGTATGGGAGGAATCCTATGATGCATGCAGGTGGGGGGGAGGGGGGGCACCAGGGCGATGGAACATACTTTAGCTCCTGAGCGATGGCGGCTATCTGCTCCACTCGATCCTGGTGGGCTGCCAGGTCGCTCTCGAAGGCCTCGTGCCTCCTGAGCAAAGCTCGCACCTGCGTCAGTGAAGCAGAATCGAAGTCCTTCTGCGACAGGAGCTGATCCTTACCTACAGCGATTAAAACAGCAAGCCGAGGGCCCGGCATGAGCCTAAACGTGATGTACGGGTGTGACCCCATATCCGTGTTACACAAATAAGCCATATAAACCTAACTAGACATCACTTTGTCACATGCAGACAAAACATAGTCCAAATTTCTCGTTTATCTTTCACGGTGAAGCCTCGCCTCTTATTGTTACCAGGCTAATCTCAGAGTGTGTCTGAAATGAAGCAGTCCTTAAAAGTGATTTTATAACATTGTAGCCGGGTAACACTATGAACATTAGGGCACTGGGACTTTTAAAAGGAGATTAAAGCTAAGTTAGTGTTGCTGCTTTGATGGAGATCCTAGCACAGCATTTCCCAACCTGGGCCTCAGGGACCCACAGACGGTCCATGGTTTTGCCAGACAGTCCACATTTTTGCTCCCTCCCAGGAACAAAAACCCAGACTATCTGCAGGTCCCTGAGGGCCAGGCTGGATAACACTGGTTTAGATACCAGAGTCATTTCCCTGTTGACGATAGGAAAATGGGTATGCTGGTGCAAATGTGGACTGTCTGCCTGGGAGGTGGGAGGGAGCAAAAATGTGGACTGTCTGCGGGTCCCCATGGACTGGACTGGAAGACACTGTCCCAGTGTTAACAAGAGTTACGGTCTTCAGACATGAAATGTGCGGCAGCACAGCCAGAATGCAGGACTGCATGTGCGCAGGACCGCGCGCAGTGCCGGCGCGTCCTCACCCAGCGCCCAGCTCTCATGGGTGGCCGCCTTCTGCCGGAACTTCTCCGCCAGGTGCTCCAGGCGCTCCAGCCGGCGGATCTCACTCAGCAGCCACTCCTCGTAGCCCTTCTCCGCCTGCTCCAGGCCCTGCCAGGCACTGGTGATGTCCTGCTCAGTGCACAAGAGCCGGCCGGGAAGCACACAGAAACGAACTGCTTGATAGAGAGCCGCTTCAAAAAGCAGCCAAATTGTTACTGTCTGAAATATATCATGTAATTTGAAAGTGATATATGGCAGACTTGTTAAAGAGGAATTATCACTCTGCGTTACTCCATGCTTTCTTCCTGAGACCTGACGCCTTTTCATTATTTTTTAATGATGCATCCTTCATCCTGAATATCATTACGTGAATCATTGGCAGGCAGAAAGCAATAACTCAACTGAAACACAAATACGCAACAGTGGTCCTCTTACATCGAGGCGAAATTATGCGCCGCTTAGAAACCTGACGTGAGGGCGCTTCAGCTCCTCCGGCCACTAGGGGGCGACGTGGAGCAGCAATGCACTCACCGATACCATCTTGCCCTCGGAGGGCATGAAGGCGGGCCGGTTGCTGATGCGCAGCTTGGTCTGCAAGGTGTTGAAGTTGATCTCCAGCTGGCACTTCTCCTGCACCTTGGGCGGCTTGTGCATGCGCCGGTAGTCGCGGAAGTCCTCCAGCTTCCGCTGCATGGCCTGCATGGTCTTCTCTGGAGTCCGGTTCTCCAGCCAGGGAGTAGTGCGACGAATCCACTCCAGCAACTTTGGGGGTGTGGGGGGGTCACAGTCAGACAAGGCGGCGGGGGGGGGGGAGGGTGTTTGCTGCTGCATCTGTGTGGAATGGGGGCTAGAGTGGGCGTCTGACAGGAAGTCACATGACCCGGCCTGGTACCTCACTGGCCAGCTTCTCGTACTCCTCCATCAGCTTCTCGTTCTCCTGGTTCACCCCAAGCACTTTGCAGATCCTGTTGGCTGCTGTCTCAGCCTGAGGATGGTGGAAAAATTCAGCTTTCTTAAGGGAGAACAACTGGACCTGGAGGAATGTTCCCCCATTTTGCCTTCTGTACTGCGTAAATACGTTTTTAGGCACAAGGTACAAGTGTTCCTAGGTTGGTATTAGTCTGACAGTGCTAAATTAAAAATCTTACAGCAGTGAACTTCAACAGAAAACGTAAACAAGGTAAACAGTCACAGTAATTGGTATTAGCAGAGTGCTAATGGGAAACATTAGCTGGTAAACCACGATGTCTATGAGTTACGGAAAGCACTGGTCTTGGGGTGGCAGTCTATATGAGGTAGTGCTCATATTAAAAGAAAGATGGATGAAGGAGTTTTGGGGATACGAGATGGCATGGGGGTTTGTGGAGCAGATTCTAGAAACTAGAAGAGTGTTAGCTTCTAGTCAGGTTTGGAGAGGGGCGACTCTGCGGGACCCCGTACCTGCTCTGCTCCGGCAAAAGCATGGTAGAAGCAGGATACGTAGGTCATGATAGCTCTCTCATCAGGCTTGGGGGTATTGACGATGTCTAGGGCGGGGGTGGGGGGTAATGAGAAGGGGGAGAAGGCGATGAGGAGAAGGGAGAGAGTCAGATGAGCGAGAGAGATGAAGACAGATGGAGAGAGAAACAGCCACAGAGGGAGCAGGACCGCGGCAGCTTCTTGGAGGGAAATCAAAGTGCGGTGATGGAGACTCTGCGTCAAACCTTCTCAAGCAGGGTGTGAAGACGGAGACTCACACAGTCACTGGTCACACCTTAATATTACCTCTATACTTTAAGAAAACACTGATTTATGTTTGAGCTCTTGTGCCCGCAGCCTCCGGGATAGGCTCTGGACTCCCCCAGGACATGCGATTACAGAAAATGAATGAATGGATGGATAGATAGATGTTTGAGCTATCCTTAAATTCAGAACTGCTCTTGTTAGAGTCAGGGATGATTCTACCATTTTTTAAGGTGGCAGACGTAAGAGGGATCATAATTCATAGACACAGACCGACTTCATCATTGACCAATGATATGCTTTGAATCTGTGAGTGACAGGGGAGACAGCACTTCAGGGCCAATCAGCTTCCAGCTGGGGTCTGTGCCCCTGTGGCCCCACCCCCACACACAACCCTGATTAGAGCCAATTATCAAAGCCTGGGAATACAATATATTATCTTCATTCAGCTTCGGTACTTGGGGATGAGCCAACTGAAGAATGTGAATCAAAAATGAAATATAAAATGGGGGGGGGGTGGGCTGACAGGGCGAATGCGTGTCGTCAGTGTGCCCTCACCTTCAGAGGCCCCGCAAACGCATGATAGTAACATGATACATAGGTCATTACGGCCCTTTCACCGGGTGCGGCTGTGTTTGCTACGTCTGTGTGGAGAGAACAAGGTCATCCTTTCAGTTTAGCCACCCGCCTCCCCGCAGCCACCCATGTGCCCCCCCAGAGTGCCTCACCTGGGGGGAGGGGGGGGGGGCGTTTTATGAACTCATAAATTACCCTGGTAAACTTTGGCACAACCCGGCAGACCATGAAGCGCAGGCTATCTGTCAGAGCGACTGTTAATACATTCTGCCCCTCAGCTGTCTGCCAATACTGTCTGACTGTGATTTTCTATTTTTGTTCAAGAACGACCAGGACGCAGAAGCTGGCTCAAGGAGAAACACAACAAGCCTTTCAGATTATCCTGAGGTACATTCATTTAGGTATAATTGACTCTGTTTTTATCAGATTTCTCAGAGAAGAGTAACATGTATTTTAGTGTCTACATTTTGCTGAGAGTACATGATTTAAACAGCCTCTTGTGATACTATTACTGTGACTGCAGAGGGAACATGTCTCAGTCTATCGTGAAGGCAATTAGATTCCGAGAACGTTTGAGTCACCTTCAGCGTCCAGCATTTTGGGGATATCCAGGTGCTTCTCAGCGATTTCCAAAGCCAGGTTCAGGTTACCAACAGGATCATCCTGCGCGGAGAATCTCAGTCATTTCAATCATCTCAATACAAAAACGTTATTGCAATGTGTGTTCTCATTATACGTCAATATAATATACTTTTTAATGCCAAGACACTCTTTTGTTTTAACATGTATGAACAGCTCACAAAAACAATGGGGAAATGTCCTAATACCCATAATGCATTTGGGTTGTTAGCAGGTGCTAGCAATTTTTTGGACTGCAATGTGAGGCAGCATGCTAGCAAACACAGGTACCCCAACCTCCTAGGACACACAAATAAATCACGATGTTCCTGGCAAAGACACGTCTATCGTTCAACTCTGTTCAGGTCATCGGGCACAGAGCTGTTGAAATGGCACGTGTCGGCCGAAAGCGCCCAATCAGACGGCTAGGGTCCCACTGCTGAATGATTAGCATTAGCTCATGGTAGCATTCCTGAACTGCAGTTGGCCCGCATGGCTGGATCAACACTGTTATGGATGTCTGGTGCGGCCAAATTCCAGCAGAGGGTATGACAGCCCCAGAGGGACATTAAAAAAAGGTTTATTCCCAGGAGGGAATAGAACCCCCCCCCACCCCCACAACTGACTTTAGTAGAGCCCCACCCCAAAGGACATTGACAACTTGGAGTAATCCCAACTGCCACTGAAGTCTAACCCCCCCCCCATTCAGAAGATGACCTGTTGACATTTTATCCATCATCTACCCATCATCTACCCCGTCCAGGTTTATGGACGATAGGAGGGGTCAAGACAACAGAAATGTAAGAGGGCAATATAACTGGCAATCGTATCAGTGGTAATCTGGGTCCCTCCCAGAATAGGGCTCACACTTCAAACACCAGCCACCCCCCCTCCACCCCCACCGACACAGCAAATACAACCTCAAGCTGTCTGGGAGCTCCTGTTAGACAGGAATGCCTTTGAGATCACAGAGAGGATAAATCTTTCAGGAACATACACATGGAAAGGGATTTTTTTGACTGGCAAATAAACAGCATAGGAAAAAAATATTCCTGTAATGTAAAGCCCACTTAAAATAACACGTAGCACCATTATTGAGGACATGCAGTGTATTGTATGTAATGCATACACATTTTGCTTAAATGCATTGTTTACTTTTTATTTTATTTACTTCATTTTTTTTAGCATTGATTACAGCATCCATACTACAGGCAAATCCACCACAGCCCAGGCAGAGTTGGGGCAGATGGTGGTGTAATGGTTAGGGATGCAACTGTATAATCAAAAGGCTACTGGTTTGAGTCCCTGACCTGCAAGTACCAGTGAGGTACCACCCCTAAGCACTGCTCCCCAGGCGCTGAATTAGCTGCCCACTGCTGTGTCACAATGTTAAATGCAGAGGACACATTTGCTGTTGTGTGTCAACAATAACGATTAATCATCATTAATGAAGGCGATGGATACATATAATGGTGTTTCACATGTTTATGTCTCTGTTTAGGAAAAGTGTTGCTATCTCGGTGAAACATATGGCTTTATGTGATGGTAAGTCACTAGCGAGCCAAAATATGAATAAATATCCAACATAAACCTAAATCAGGAGGAAAAGCAGACCAGATATGGGAAAAACCAATAGAAAAAAAACTTGGTGCTGGGAGCAGGATCTGTCTTTATACTACAGAATGCAGACATCTCAACACTTCCTATAGACGATGGCGTTAATAGCAGTCACCTCCAGATGCGATAAGTCAGCCAGGACACTGAGGGGCAGTAGTACATGCAGGGGAAATGAAAGCACAAGCAGTATGAATAAAGCCCTACCAAGATTATCATTCCTCACTGATATGTGGCTTTTTTTGTGAATTGAGTAGCCCGACCCCAAGGTTAGCCCAGGTGAGTACAGCCGAGCTGTCGCTACCATGCATAATAGGCCCCCCATTGCTATGCGTAAAACATGTCACCAGAACAATGTGTCACCCAGCACCAGGGACCTTATTGAGCTTGGCGAAGTCTATGAGGTCGGGCCGATGTCTATGGATCAGGGCGCAGAATGCCAGGCCATCCTTCCAGCTTGATGTTCCAGCAAGGGATGGGGTTGGAGAGAGAGTCATGTTAAGGCTACTGACCAAGGAGGACCGAATGGAAGGAAGTCGGTTACCGGGTAACTGTCCGATTGATCTGAGCCACCCACACATTCCCGTGTGCATTCAAACCCATAATATCTGCAGCGGAGGTCAGACGATGCATGCCTGAGCCAGCGTGGTTCCATTGGCAAATCGATATGGGCTGATTGGATGGGGGAGGTAACAGTAAATCAGAGCCCATCACGGCCTCTGATGCAGTAAAAGCCGGACACAATATTTACAGTGTCTAAATAATGGAGCTTGTGTAAGCATTATCTGGCTAACTGCTCTTTATGACCTGAGCATGAGACGTTCAAATGCCTTTCAGCTCACCAAGGCCATCAGTCCTGCATATTCATTTCCAGTTTAGCAAAAAAGATATAATGAAGCAGAATTTTGAGCCTAACCGGGGCCGTTGTTTGTGCTAAAGATTTGCTAAAGATAAGCAGATTAACCGAGCTTCTGAAGAGACCAAGCCTCTCTGATGACTGGCTTACCTTATATGGAAGTTTTGGACATTGACATTCCTGTAGGGGGCAGTCTTCCTCTGGCACCACAGAAGAAGCCCTTCCTTGGCAGAGGTTTCTGCACAAATGGTTGTAGTCAATGACAATGCGGCTGAATAAATAATTATGCGACAACCGTCGTTATTGACTTATAATAGAAAATAACATTATTCACATGTTGAGAGCAAATCACACAGATTGTTGTAGAGCATGAATCACAAGATTTTATCTCAAGGTGTTCCCAACCCTGAACCTCAGGGGCTACCTAATCCACAGTTCCCCTTTCAACCTGAGCACTTAAAGGTCTTCTACGACTAATCAATTCCTTAGCTGAAGTAATCTATGGGCAAATTCCATAGATAGATTTTCTATTAAACAGTTGGAAACCCTCTACATGCAACGGACCAGGGCTGGGGACCTTTGCCTTAAATGAGAGACTTTGGGTCTCTTGCCTTCAACTGAGATATCCTGAATGGCGAAGCGGAGGATGATGGTCCAAATCATTCCCAGAGTCATCTTGACATTCCCATCCACAATTTCTACAGAAAAGGAAACACAGAAGGGACATTATGCACCTGTTCATGCGTCATGATCATCACCCATCCATCTAAGACTTTTAGCCATTTTTGTCTAAGTAGTAGCTGATTATGTGCTTTCCCATAAATGCTGGGGTGATTTTTTTTCCGGGAGACAGTCATGTTCTTCAGATAAATTAGCAGAGCAATGGCTACATAATAACAGCATCTAGGTGACCTTAGCCATTTCTTTCCTTCATGAGTCATGACATGCACATGACTGTCAATTGGTTAAGTCTATAGACCTATGCAAAAAATACTCCTAATAAGATGTATTCAAAGCCTATTAATCTGAAATTTGCTTATAAGTTGAAAGAAGAAGGACTTCAAAGTGGTCTGTTACCTTCAGCTCCAATGGAGACAAGTTTTACGCCTTTGCTAGTGATGTAGTCCAGGGCTTTGTTGACATTGGCTATTTTGTGGAAACGCATCTTCCCCCGGTCGGGTTTGGGTAACCTTTCACCTGAAAGTTAAGCAATAACTCCACTGACTGCTTTCATATTTGAGGTCAGTACGCGAGAGGCAGCTGGCACATAATGTACTCCATGCCTAGTGTGCGGGAATGGCTTGATGCCTGCTGGAGTAGAGCAACAGGTGAGCGTGTTCAGGATGCGTCCCGACCTGCTGGCAAACATCCATGCTTAAACAGGAGGTGGCGCACATTTGGGGCCACGACGCGGCCTTTGTCCGGCTGGCTTTGGGAAAGGACAAACGCAGTAAGCATGCAAACACATACCCGAGATGACTTCCAGGAGAAGCATGAGCTTGAGGCCATTCCTGAAGTCCTCCTCGATGTTCTCGATCTGTGTCCCCGCTTTCCTCAGGTGGGAGTTGCACCAGGCCGTAAATGTCTACAAATGGGCAAAAAACACAGTGATTTTCAAGCCTACAAAAAAAACACCTTTCATGTGTACACTGCATTTTGGTATATTTAAAAAAAACATTACCACATATTTGTGACCATCAAATGGATAAGCAAAACAGGAAATATTGATGAATGGATAGATAAACTATGCACACCTGAATAACATGTACGTTGAAGATTTAATGGATTCTGAAGCGCTGTTGAGCACACTATTCTTTGCAGTGACTGGACATTATAAATATGTGCTTTATATAATTGGCTTTTATGATAAATTACTCAGTACAGGCCTACAGCTGTTAACAAGCACACAATGTGCATCCCGTGACCACAAGGACATCGGTTTCCACGGTGACAGCGGAACAAACTCTCGCCAGTCTTGTAAATTGCATAGCGATGTGTGTTGTACAGGGTCCTCAAATGCATGGGTGCCGCCCCACCACTGCACAAGGGCACCTCTCAGCCCAGGCCCCATGAACACTGCTGGCTGGCCGTCAGCACTCGGCTGTATTGCACTCCCTAAAGCAGGGGTCTCCAACTCCGGTCCTGGAGAGCTACTGTCCGGTAGGTTTTCTATCCTACCGGACTCCTGATGAGCCACACCAGGTCCTGGTATTTACCTGAGAACAGGTGTGGCTCATCAGAAGTGCGGCAGGAAAGAAAGCCAGCTGGACAGTAGCTCTCCAGGACCGGAGTTGGAGAGCCCTGCCCTAAAGGGAGCGTCTGATGCGACTGTTCGCTTGTTCTACATACATCATTATCTCACAGCAGGCTGATCAATGGTGAGGGAAAAAAACAGTGTAAATTCTAAAGGAGAAGCACACCCCACACAAGCCGGTACTACCGGGTGATAAGGCAATCAAAGCCGGCCTTAAAATACAACACAGAACACTGCAGCAATGGTCCGATTTCAGCACTGAAATGAACCAAATCAGCCTGAACACCGCACCCCCCTAAACACACACGGAACTCCCACAGCATCGGCAGGGACCCAACCGTCCATACCGAAATCTACACCCTTGGTACATAGTCATCAGATGTATTGCAGCGACCTGCTCTTTTCTAAACTAAACTGTTAGGAGGACATCTGACCATTCTCAACGTCTCCAGCCAGCCACCCCCCAGCCCCTAAATTCATCACTTCATCACAGCTCATTTTAAAGTTATTATAGGACTGCAAATAAACGGAGAGGTTTCATCATGGACCCATGGGGCCCAGCCACGCGGCTGCTCTCTGATTCACAGTAATATCAGTAACTGATATAGACGCTAATGTGCTGCCATGCAGTGTGATCTGTCAATATAAACGTCAATTTAAACCCTAGATTTAGCTCTCAAAGATTAATAAAGCATGGTGCAGGGGCTGACAATTCAGACTTAATGTTACATTGAGTATATATATATATACCCATATATATATATTAGATAAGAGAGCTACAGTACAATGAGATTTTGTAGACATCCCTTCCAGTGCACCATTTTTAAACAATGACAACAGAATAACAATACAAAACGCTGAATGGAGACAGGACAGCAAAACAGGCAATTCCAAAATAAAGTGCAGACAATGGACAGAGCAGGCCTTAATTCTAAAGAAGGCCTTAATTCATACCAATGGCTATGTTGTGCTTCGAATCAGTGAGTGACAGGAGAGGGAGCACTCCAGGGGTCCAATCAGCTTTCAGCTCTGCCCCTGTGGCCCTGCCCCTCTATACACCCCTTTTAGCTTAACTTCAGATAACCTGCGAGCTGAGCCACCATACGACCACAAGCTACACTGAGTCCATGTATCGGTTTGAAATCTCATTCATTCTCCAGAACTGTGGTTCCAAAGACTTAGTTTGATGTTACAACATTATATCAGGCTCATGTATCTCATATGAGGGATAAACCATCGATATCGATAGTTACTGGATCTTTTAATTGGCTTAGTGAAACCTTAGATTAGCAGTTTCTGATTCAGTTGATCTCTGTAGCTATCCATCCAGGTAGGGGGGAGATGCATAATATCTTAGCAATTGATCCTTTTCAAAATAATCGAGTTATTTTCTAGGCCTTTACTATTAGCCATCAGAACAAGACCTTTTGCTTCAAGCCCCATGCTTTAAACACGACAGTCAACCTATGCATTGTGCCGGGGAGCTATAGGCAGAAAGTGTAGCACAGCGGAGACAAACAGCTTTTATTTCTGTTCTGCCAAAGTGCTCCTGGCTAACCCGTAATTATTTTCCTAGCATTGCCGCTCGGCTTCATTGTGTACTACAGGCCTGCCAGGTCGAAGTAAAGAAAACCTGATGCAACACTGCCCCCTACTGTGTCTTACGGGCAACTGGTGTATTTAATTGGATGAAACCATTGCTGAACTAAAAACAAATGACATAGATAGATAGATAGATAGATACTTTATTCATCCCCATGGGGAAATTCACATCTCATTTAGAAAGATATATTTAGATGTCTAAAAAGCGTAGTAGTAAATACTATATAGTAGTATTTATATGAGATTGCAACTTCAGATGTTCCAGAATCAGATATGTGAATTGATCAATGTGCATCACAGGCAGAAAAGATACATCAGTGTGGTACCGAAATGATGAAACATGGAAAATCTTGGATTTAATCTTGTGAGTGTTTCCTTGTCACCAGTGAGAAAGTGTCTGTAGGCCAGCGTGCTCCAGCTTAGTGATCCTCCATCCAGACGTGACCGGGTGTCCATCACAGCCCTGTGCCGGCCATTACCACAGCCCTGAGGAACCCGAGGATCCCGAAGGAGCCTGAGGATCCCCCCGACGATCCCGAGGAACCCGAGAAACCCAAGGATCCCGAGGAACCCGAGGATCCCGAGGAACCTGAGGATCCCCCCGAAGATCCTGAGGAACCCGAGAAACCCAAGGATCCCGAGGAACCCGAGGATCCCCCCGACGATCCTGAGGATCCTCCCGACGATCCTGAGCAACCCGCGAAACCCAAGGGTCCCGAGGAACCCGAGGATCCCGAGGAACCTGAGGATCCCCCCAACGATCCTGAGGAACCCGAGAAACCCAAGGATCCCAAGGAACCCGAGGATCCCGAGGAACCTGAGGATCCCCCCGACGATCCTGAGGAACCTGAGAAACCCAAGGATCCCGAGAAACCCAAGGATCCCGAGGAACCCGAGGATCCCGAGGAACCTGAGGATCCCCCCGACGATCCCGAGGAACCCGAGAAACCCAAGGATCCCGAAGAACCAGAGGAACCAGAGAATGACTGACTGCTGAAATGACGGTAGCTCGCCGTGCCCAGCGTGTGGGCACGGGGGGGTGACCTCCAAGCCGGCAGCCGGGGAGCACATGTGCATTTAACAATGCGACGACAAAGGGTCTCTTTTCAAACTGGCTACATTCCAGCCATGGAGAGGGTTTATATTTAACCCGGTCTGGATGGCGTTAGGGGAAAGGTATCCAAGCTCAGTCATAATGCAGAGAGCTTCTGATGTTTATCCCGTGATACGTGTGGAAACAAGAGATAACTACTAATCACACATCTTTAATTACTCTTTCCTAGTGTGACTCTACAAAGGTATTTCCTCAACCCCCGTTACTCAACGGATTAAACACTAACATCTGCACGTCTGTGTGCTCTTTTGTTACTGTGATGTGACTAGTTTCCAAACTGCAATAACTCACTGAGCCTTTATTTAAAAGAGGCATGGAGCTTTGAAATAAAGAATTCGTTTGAACGACCAAAGAAGTCAATCAGCAGGGATTGTCAGGTCACAGCCCCCTGAACTCAGCAGTCCCTTAGCTGACACCGGTCAGTGGTGCCGATTCTATAATAGGGACAACACAGGCTTTAGAGCACAGGCTGGGTGGCTGTCGACAAAGGAAGTACATGTGATACCGTCTAGCAGATGTGACACCGGCTTCTCAGAACAACCGGCGCTAAATATATTTATTAACCATTTCAGACAAAGGGCGCTGGTGGCGTGTACAGTTTTACCCTCTAGGTGCAGACCTATAGGATTAGAGCAGCCATATTAATGGTCTACTGTTTAAACCATTTGTTTAAAATATAAAGCATCTTTGTCCTTAAAGTGCAGCAGTACAGTCATTACATTTGCGGAGAACCTACCTGTAGATTGGTCAAGTCGGCTAGAATAACATAATAAAATAAAGATAAAACCAAGAAGAGTGGTCCTGGGGTTAAGACCATCCGGCTTACGGGCAGCTCATACTTACAAGTGATTCAGAATTTGAGTTAAATACAATGCTTTGCAGTAACAAACACACGCACTACTTTACGACGTTTGTGAAAACACTGGCCAGCTTCGAAAGTTTGTCAACTAGAGTACAGCACCATATGTAGTAACTTTGGTTATCGCTGTATTATTATCACTATTATGTACTGTATTATTATTGTTCCAATTTACTGACATATTCAACTTAAACACAGACTTAGGGGACAGGTCCCGTTCATGACCTGGGCACTGGCTGTATCCCAATCCCGGCAGCATTTATTATATAAACACTTGAAGAAGGGATGAATAGATGGATGAATGGATGGATGAACAGATGGATGAATAGATAATATTCAGTGAGTGGTGTCCCTGCGTCAGTGGTGTGGTCAGACATGACGAAGTTCTGGGGTTCCTTTGAAAGGGTAAAAAATGTGGATTTTTACAGTATGGCTGGTCTGATCAATGCATTTAGAAGTAAAAAATCTAGGAAATAATTTCAGAAAATCTCCCTATTTCAGAGGCCGTCCAATTACTTTACTAAAAACTACCAAGAAACATTACACAATCCACCAACTCCCACTCCATAATGCTTACTTTAAAAGAACTGGTGGCACTTACATTCACATACTAAAATGTAATTAAAGAATGTCACTGGAGATACTACGAGTCGGCGTTTAAGTGCAGATGAACCACATTCCTCCTTAAATGAACATGCTGGCCACAGCAGTAAATACCAACGCCTGAAAAGAGAAACAATGTGGCAATCGCACCGACAACAAAGCAATCGTATAGCCAGAAACCCTCTGCGCAATTGTTATTTGTTAAAATAAAACACTAATTCCATGTCAAGGGCATCGGATTAGCAGAGGGCCTTCGGGGCGCGGTTATAATTAGGCGCCGCGTCCATTCTGGGCGCTCCGACGTCAAGCCGCGTGGCCGCCGCACGCCGGCATCTGTTGACAGCTGTGCGCGCCGGCGGCACGCGAAGGCTGCGCGCTCGCTCACCGGGCGCTATTGTTACCCGGTGCCCAGCCGCACACGACCACTAAGTACCTGCATGCCCCCTATTCACTTAACTTCGAATCAAAAGGCCATCACAGAAAACTTCTTTATGAATCTGAGTGCCTTGCGTGAAGTTAAACTCCCCGCGCAGAAAATGGGGAAAGAAAAGTTGTTCTCACCATTGCAATAACTCATTTAGACGCTGTCAAATGTATTTCCATTCAACAGAGTGCAGCCTGGCGCCTGCTTGCGCTTCTTACCTTCCTCTGCTGCTTTTCCCAAGCAGGATCCAGCAGAAGGTCCCTGTCCCACTCATCCTCTTGCGCCATGTAGTCCTCCGGCTCGTATCCATTGTTATACTGCACCGTAATGTCTTCTTGGGTCATCATCATTTTTGCAGCTTGGTGCAAAATTCGCCGAGCTGGTTAATTAGGCGGGGGAGTAGTTTTTTTCCCTTTTCTTTTTTTGGTATTGGCTGGTGTGTTTGCGCGGTGGCGATGGCTCGCTGCTGATCGTGCTGCCCTGAGCTGTCTGTCTCGCTCTGTCCTCCCACTCTCGCTGCCTCTGCCCCCGGCTGCCTTGCCGCAGTTGGGTCGGTAGGAGCGGCACCGATACCAATTAATACCCGCGCGTCACGTGACCCGTGCGCTTTCACAGGCGGGTGGGGGGGGACAAAAACACGCGCGGATGCGCGCGCGCGCGCGCCCTGGCACGGCCGCGCCGTATGTCCACGCGGACTTTACATGCTACTTTGCAGTTCGCTTTTAATAAAAAAATCCCGCTAAGCAACATGCCCAGCTATTGAACAAAAGAAAATGTATAGAAGCATTTACCCATGAATACCATTTAAAATTTTATATTTTATACATGCATATTCTATACTAAGCAAGATAACTATGGGGCGCCGTTTGTAAAGTAACTAAGCACTTTTCTACTCGCCACTTTTTCAACATGTATTGCACTTTTATTACAATTAGTAATAAGTAATTACTTATTATTTGTAAATATAAATATATGTCTATATGTAAATATTACATGTAAATGCTGAATATAAACATTAAACATCATATATAAATGTTGAATGTTAAATGTAGATGTTACATCTTTAAATGTTTCTCTCTAAATGTTGAGAGAAAGCGCGCTAAGTGGCTGTAGGTGGTGGAGAACGTGGTGATGGAGATCATGGTTGCTCATGTAGTTAGCAACTTTACTTTTGGGAAACGCACCCCAGGCTAGGTTTTATATTACAGTTTTGCTATTGTCATGGGTTTTACATTTTTGTCCACTCGTACATTTGGTCAATGTTAGGAGGATGACCTTATTAAAGTCTCCCCTTAAAATCACTATGTTTTCCTATGGTTTTTTAGGTTTTGGGTATGGGGTTTTTACAGTAACCATGGGTTTACTATGGTACCTCATGGTAATTATGATTACTTAGCTCCTACCCATAGTATTACCATGGTTTACTTATAGCGCTTCATGGTAACTGTGGTACTACTATGGTTTACTTATACCACTGCATGGTAACTGCAGTGAAACCATGATAAAAACC
>JAODKL010000041.1:11421182-11448703 GCA_026780765.1 Petrocephalus schoutedeni
GCAAAAGATGTCTTCTAATGGTACATCAATAGGCCAAAATTGTTGTTGCTTATTATGCTTATTACACATATATTTCGCTATATCGTATTTTCATAGTCCAGCGAGCATTTCTTGAGCATTTCATTATACGTATATTTTGCATGTATATGGCAGAGAATTCTGAAAAACCTGAAATAACGAAATACCCATAAATTACTCTAGTTATTACATAGTACTTACTATATTTGCTGTTAAAAGCCAAGAGAATCTGACGAAACCCACGTTTAAAGGTACAAATTAATTTTAAAGATTTTACTCATGACTTTAACATATTGAGTAACGTGAGTATTGAGATGGCACTTTATTAATCCCCGGAGGGAAATTCCTTTCTCATACGATCATACATCCCATCGCCTATAAGATAACAAAAGAACAAAAGTTTTATCATACTATTCTGAAACTATATTTAGCAAATACCAGTCTAACGTTCTAAACGTGTCACGCAAGTTCTTCAAATCACCAATAGATGGCGCTTAAGCTAAACTGATCCGATGCACGAATACTACTTCCGGAGCAGAGGTTAACGCATGGCTACACATGTGAGAGTAGGGCTGCTGTAGCGAGGTAAGTTTATGGTCCCGATGTCACGTTTCTATTAAAATTAGGTCATCTTGTGAATGTAATCAATACATTTTTTGTTATGTGGCAGATGTTAGTGGTTGAGTATAAATTATTTTTGTTTGACTTTCTTGTGTGTTGTAATTCAGTTTCATGTGCCTGCGGTCTTCTATCCGTCTTCTTATAATTGCGTTGTTGCAGGTTTAAGTAACGTGATTATTTTGTTCGGGTAATCTTTAAATGTTTAAAATATTGAGCACGTGTCCGTTTCTTTTTATAGCTTGTAGTAGCAATATACGCCTCTCGTGAAAACTAACATGAGCAGTCTCAAGTCATATACCATGCTCCTGTCAATGAAAAGTAGAGGGTTTACTATTACACAGGGATTATCACGGACAAACGTGACCGTATCAAAACAATTGTGTAAGCTACGTCTTTATATTAAAGATGCATTTTGAGTGCAATGTTCGTCAGAATTTGTTGATCCCTAGTCTTTGGCGACACGTTGATTTTGATTTGTTGTTTGCTAAAGTGATTGGTGAATGTCATTTTTTGTCCAATTTTTAGATTGCGGGAATCAGCGGAAATGACGTCTTTAGCGCATCAGCTCAAGCGGCTGGCTTTGCCGCAGAATAATGCCAGTCTCGTCACCAGGAAAGAGGTCGCTTCTCTTCTTTTTGATCCGAAAGAAGCTGCCAGAATCGACAGAGATACTTTCTTTGCCTTAGGTAACTAATGCTGTGCATTGGTCACACCTTCCAGTAAATACTGTGTTTGTCAGACTGAAGGATTTTGCTACTCCTGGGCATTACAGTGCTTTACTGGGGGGTATTTTTTGTCATAACTGATGTAACCATTTTCCATTCTGTCCCTGTCAGGTTGTACGGGTCTGGAGGAGCTGCTGGGAATTGATCTCGTGTTTGAGGAGTTCCAGGAGACGCTCTTCAGCCAGGCCTCCAAGGGGCTAGAGCGCAGTGTTCAGTCCAAAGAAGTCAACCAGAAGCTGGACATCTCCATCTCGTTGTTTCTGACTCGCCTCTCCCCTTACTTCCTGTTGAAGCCAGCTCAGAAGTGCATCGAGTGGCTAATCCACAGGTCAGCTGTCAACCATCTAGTTGACTTTCGAAACAAGTGCTTCTCCTTCTGGAAGTTGCTTTGAGTTTCTGGTAAAATGTTGGGTCCAACACCTGCCATAACTCTCTCACTCTCTCACATGTTCTTGCATCCTGCTAAGGCTGTTATTTTTCTGGGGAAATGATCGTTTTGCTCTTACTGATGTATATATTCAACAGGTTCCACGTCCACCTCTATAATCAAGACAGCCTGATAGCTTGTGCCCTGCCGTATCATGAAACCAAGCTGTTTGTTAGGGTTATCCAGCTTCTGGATCTCAAGGATCCTACCCATCGATGGAACTGGCTCCATAGCCTCCAGGTAATGCTTTGTTAACTCAGCTAATTTGCATGTTTAAGGTCATTTGATCTTCAGTGTGTTCAGCAGTGATGCTGATATTTACTAGGATTCCCACTGGGCTTTGTAGGTGTGTTGTCACAGTTTGTAAGCTGCTTGTGTTGGTCAGGTTCCTGGAGTGCCACTGGCCAGAGGAACTCTCATCACTCATTGTTACAAAGATCTGGGCTTCATGGACTTCGTCTGTGCCCTGGTTACCAAGTCAGTGAAGGTACTGGCATTTGGAGCAGACCTTTTCCCAAACATACTCCTGGATGCCGCGGCATGCTTTGCCTGACTGCTGTCTGCTGTCTCCTGCTGTCCTGCAGGCCTACGCAGAATCTGGTGGCAGCTGCCCTCAGCTCCGTGTCATTTTCTCCTTCTATGCCTCCACCGTCGTTTCCGCCTTGGACGCGGTGGAGAAGGTCACGGACGCGCTGATAGCCAAGCTGCTGCCGTACATCCAGAAGGTGGGAATCGTACCTCCTTGCCCATTTTGTCTGTATTTAAACACGTGACGTGAACTGTGCGTTATGGTCTGTTCTGATATATTCTGCCTGTGACCTCCGGTTCGCCCTCTGCTCTCTGTTTCCCGGGTGTCGTCAGGGCCTGAAGTCGTCGCTCGTCGATTACAAGGCCGCCACCTACATGGTGGTGTGCCAGCTGGTGGTTAAGGTGGTCATGGAGGCCCACCTCGTCGACACGCTCGCCGTGCAGATCAGCAAGTCCATCCTCGGTGAGCCGGTGCTACCCAGAGACGGCCTGGCCTGCCTTATCATCCTACTGCAGAACCAGAAGACGGAGGCTGTGGGGAGAAAGTGAGTTTGTTTTCACTCATTTAGGGCCTGCTACTCGGCACTGACTCCATTTGTTTCCGATAGTTAATAGCCAGTGAGTTTTGTTGTATTTTTCAATCAAACTATTTTAAATTTTCTGTAGCATTTTCACCTTTCGGGATATTTTAGCACCTTGTACTGTATCTTTAATGCGTCTAACAGCATTTGGAAATGGTGCTATTGCCAAGATACTTGTGCAAAGCACATGAGCAAAACTTGATGTCCTTGGTGATCTTAACTGTGACTTGAGTGGGGAAATGTTCTGGAAGATGACAGGCTGTGTGTGGCGTGGTAGAACCTAAGGGTGTGTGTGTGTGTCCCCTGAGGGCCTTCTGGCCCCTGTTTGGAGGCTGCGTTTGTCACTGTAGGCCGTCTGTTCTTGTTTTTGATAAATTGCAGCTCCCCTATGGAGACAAATCTGTCGGACATTTGTTCAGTTCCACCAGAATCGCTCCAGTAAAATGTCCAACTGTGTGCAATCAAAGGCTATCAATTTCTTTTGCTATTGTGTTTTTCTTTTCGTATAATGTAAGCCATACAATTTGAGTGCCCCCCCACCTGTCCCACCAGAGCCTTTGGGTCCCTGTGTGCCGTCCCCACCCTGGTCACTACACTGAGGGACATTGCGTCGGTCTATGACATCAGTCCCTTACTCCATTACCTGCTGCCTCGCCTGATTCGCCGCGTAGTCACCACCAGTGGTGAGTCAGTAACGCTCCCCCTCTCTAATTCCTAAGCTGTCCCATGAACCTGGTACGGGTGACAGTGTGGATGAAGGGTCCGAACCACACTGGCATGTTTTTAAGCCCCAGATGGGAGATATGTACATGTGAACAGCTGCCCTTTCATTTCCAAGGAGACGGAGAATCCTCAGAGACTACAAACTACGGAAGCCTGCTGGGGTCTGTCCTTCAAGACCTCACGCTATACAATGGCCTGGACATCACTGTGGCAAAGTAATGTCATAGCGCTGTGGTGGATCCTTTATGGAAAAACCCAGATCCCATGTGGTTTTGATGAGTGTGTCAGGTGTGCGTCGTCGGCTTGCTGACTCAGCCGTGTGTCATCGCAGGTTGTTCCTCCAGGAGTACCTTGCCCATGGTGCTCAGAGTCGCCTCTCTGCAGATGAGATCTCCAGCCTCAACCAACGGCTGACTCCTCTGGTCCGAACGTTCGAGTCAAAGTAAGCCTGTCCAGGTGCTCCACCTGTGTCCTGCTACCTGGGAAGACATCAGCTAAACCCCCACTCCTTGTTTTCAGGTACCCCGGTGCCCTGGGGGCCATCCTGGAAAGCCATCTGTGTGACACCTCCAGCCAGGAGGAACAGGAAGCCTTCCATCAATTCATCTCTCTGTCAATGAGCAGTGGGAAATACAAGGTGTGTTTGGAGACCCCCCCCCCGAGGGTAAGCAGGATGGGGGAGTCACTCAGGGTCTCAGGCTGACTGATGTTCCTCACCATCTAGATCCTGGCTGGCTCTGACACCTCCCTGCTTCTCAGCCTGAATCATCACCTCCCTACCGTACGGAACTTGGCACTCAAGCATCTGAAGGAGATCCTCAGTACAGGACAGGTACGTGTCAGGTTCTGCCTGTTTTTTTTTCGCAGACCTGATGGACCCTAATGCACAAGGGACCCCCATTGCATCTCGATACTCCCCTGCTTGACTAATATGCAGCGGTGGATAGTTCAGGTCCAGAAAGTAAAAAATCCAGACAAGAATTTTGTTTCAACTCAACTGGTTGGTTGAAACAAAGTCATGGTCTAGAACTTCACCTCTTCTAATATGCTATTTGGGTGACAGGTTTTCTAGTTAACAAGTGAAGTTAAGGAATACTTTGAGTATTGGGTACCTCAACTTGGTGAGGTGAACATGACTTGCTGCGTTGCCTCTTAAGAGTGCTGATGGTCTAGTCTTTGGTATCCTAAGGCATCCCGTCGGAAGCTCATGGGGGCTGTCTGGTGATTTTCTGTATCCTCAGGAGGGATTTGACGAGGTGTTCCTGAGAGACGCCGTGTTGGAGCGCATGAAGGACGACGTCCCAGAGGTGGCGCTGTCGGCCATTATGGCTTTGGAGGTGTGTCAGGCGTTAACAGCGCACAGAATTTTTTTTTTTTTACTGGGATGTGCTCGTTACGCATTTTCCTAATAGCCTTGTTTTTGTTTAATTTTGCAGGTGAATTTCAAGCTGCTGGGTGCTGAGGACACCGTCGCCTGTTTGCTCACCCTTCTCCAGCATAGGGGTCTTTCGGTGGCGGCGAACTGGTGAGTGCAGTGATGTTCCTCCACGCTGCCCCCCTCCCCCGATTGGCCACCGTGTCCTCGAGCCCCCCCGGGAGCCGGCATGGAATCGTTTTCTCTCTGTGGTCCCCTTAAGGTACCCCGTCCTGAAGGAGGTGGTGAAGCTTCTGGATGACAGCCGCCTGTATGAGGCAGACCCCGCCCTGAAAGGCCGCCTGCAGAGGGCGCTGCTGCCCTTCCTGATCGTCACCTGCCCCCACCCGGAATACCCGGAGCACCAGCTTTCCAGCCTCATTGCCCGCTCCACCTTAATGTCCCAGAATCCTCTGACACGAGGGTGCTCCAAAGGTGACCAGATCCTTGCTCTTGATGACAAATGCATGTCTCCAAAAATCTGTCATTTCAGTAGCGTTAAAGACTAATCTCGATTTTTTTTAATTTTTTTTTTTATTTATTTTTATTTTTTATTTTTTATTTTTTGTTTCCACAATTAACGTGGTGTTGGTTAGCTAGCTGTCAACATTTACGTTGCTCAAATTAGCAATATAAAATAACCCATACAAACGGACATCTTGAATACAGGTAACTAGTACAAATGGAAATACTAGTTAAATAGATGACTTCAAAAAAGAATGGCCTTATTCTGTTTATAGTAAAAAGTCACAGTTGTCAAAAAATGGATATATGTGGTTTTCACGGGACAGCGATAATATGCTGTTTAACAGCATATTAAAGGTGTGTTTTTGACTGGTGCCCTTGGTTTTGCCTTTTAGTTTCACATTTGCTGGGGGGGTGGGGTGAGATTATTTATGCGACAATTTCTGATATTACTGGAGGGTTATTTGCGAATTAAAGTGAAACAAAGCGCTGCATTATAATTACAGAGAATGAAAAGGCTTTTAGCTGGTGTTTAGTAGCTTCTCCAAAAAATAAAGGTGAACACCCTCCCCCTCCTCCCGGCTGCAGTTTTGGAAGGGCTGGCGGCCGTCAGCCCGCCGTCGGACGCCATCGGTGTGGCCAACCAACAGCTTGTCTCCATGATGGTGAAGAACCTCTCAGCGATGGACGCCACTTGCAAGCGCAGTGCTGTGAGTGGGCCCCACGGCCAGGCAGGCCGCATTTTTGAGGGCCTTCTAGCCCCTTATTGGAGGCAGCACTTGTGTGTTCCTGTGTTTGACAAGTTGGCTTCCCCTCTAGACATTTGTAGGCAGTTGTTCAGTTTCATCAGAATCGCTCCAGTAAAATGCCCCGCTGTGTGCCCCTTTGGGGAAAAAGGCTCTGGCTTTTTTGGATTTTGTTTTTGTTTTTTTTGTATAATATAAGCCAAATTTGACTGTCCCCCCTCTTAAAGAGCTAAAATATGAACTATTTGGAAAGGAAACACTGATCTAGTCATTTTGGATGGGGATGTCCACTGAGTGTTGCGTGTAACTTCCTGTCTGCTTATTGTGGCTCTGTCTACATTTACACTGAAGTCCTCTTGGTGTTGAGATGAGATGTCCAAGGGAAACATCGCTCTGTGGAGATGTTACCCCTTCAGTATTAAAGCTCAGCGTAGGTTAAGCAAACCATTGGTTGGTGTAGGGTCTTAAGTGTTTTATTTTTTGCCTCAAAGCTGGAGGACCTGGCTGAGGTGGTTGGCAGCCTGCACGACAGTGTCCGGGAGAGGGCCGCCTTCCTCATCTTGACCTTCGTGCTGGTGAAGGGCCTAGACAGTCTTCCTGAGACACAGCATCTCCACACGGCCCAGCGGGTCTTCAGCCTGCTGGAGCCACAGCTGCTGGAGCTCACGGCGTGGAACCTCAGTCAGGTGAGCTGCCTCTTCAGGGTGTGGCCATTTTGGTGGGTGTGGCCAGTAGAATGACAGATGTCTGTCTTGCATTTATGGTGATTTTGAGAAGCGGACACATTTACTGCAGTGAAAATGCCAATGAGATTACTAGTATTTGCCTTTGGTTTATGTACACATGTAAAATGTGACACTACTTAGCCTGTAACTGTGAATTTGGTTTGGTTTGGTTAGTTCAGCCTAACTTCCTCCTATGAATTTTACTAAGAACTAAGTCCTTAATGGTCAGATTTCTCTCTTAAGGGTTACTGCTCTGTTTCTGTTCCAGGATGGGTCGTCCCAGCCAGCAGAGGAGCTAGACGTCACGTGCTTCCCCCCATCGCACAGGCTCCAGGACTACCTGGACCGGCTCCAGGCCGGCAGTGCCGCGGAGCTCCAGCAGGGGGTGCTGCTACTGGCTCTGCTCCGGGTCTACATCTCCAGCCTGAAGTGTGCTGTCTCTGGCTTGAAAGGTACTGCGGCATGGTCTGCAGGCTCTGTGGGCGGCGCCTTCAGCTCTGGGCTGACCACCAGTGGGCTCATCAGTGTGTGTCTGTGTCTAACTGAAACACGACCCCCCCCCCCCCCCCCTTGTTTCAGGAGAGACCTGGTGGAACCCGGAGAAGCTCGACAATGCCACCTGCTGTTACCTCCGCCTGCTGATCCGGCTGTTTGAGACGACAGTCACTGGGGCCAGCCGTGGGCCCCTGGCTCAGTGCTTCCGGGCCCTCATGCGGCTCCTGATTCAGGTGCCTCCACCCTTTTGAGACCTGTTTGTGTAGGGTCGCTCAGGGGTCACCTAAAGGTGCTGTATGTGTGTAAGAAACTAATCCAGTCTCAACCAGCCTATAAAAAAACACTTGGACTGTATACTTAAGGCTTCAGTCCGCACTGCAGAACTTCCTTTCCCAGCCATACAGCTGTAAATGTAAATCATTTTATTTTTGCGAAGTTTTCCATATATATAGCTGCAATAAAAATGGAAGAATCACTTAAATAATTGTAGGTATTGTGCAAAGCTGTCCACAGCCTGTAGGGGGCAGCATAGAGCCATTGCCGCTTCAACTGTGTGGCTGTGCGTTCTGGCCCCTGCACCTCACTTCTAGTCCTCCTTGCAGGTTCATCTGAGCGAGCCCACGCAGCTGTTCCAGTTCCTGGCCGTGCTGTGGGGCTACACGGACAGCCTTAGCGACCAGCTGCAGTGCCGGGTCAGCGCCGTGCTTCAGACGCAGGCTCTGTACGTGGGCCATGCCCTGCTCTCCGCCCAGCCAACAAAGACCCTCAAGCATCTGACCTCGGCCTCCTCCCCAGGTAACGACTTTTAATTTGAATGTAAAATACAATGGTGGGGGGGTTGTGAATAGGACTTTTATTTTGATGTAGTTGAAATGTTCGTCTGAGCCGTTTCCAAGTCGTGTTGGGGCTCCCTGGCTCTGCTTGCACAGTGCTCGTTTTGTTGAGTCTGAATGCTGATATCGCACGCTCCCGCCACAGTCGTGCCCTCACTGCTGGCCTGCCTGGGCTCCCCGGTGAGGGAGGTGCGGCGGGTGGCTGTGACCGCCCTCCAGGCCCTCATGGAGGCGGACAGCTCGCCGTATTACCAGGTCACCCGGGGCCTACTGCAGGGGAAGGAGGAGCTTATCACAGACCCCTGCCACGTCAGCCAGGTGGGCCCCCCTCGCCCGCGCCTGACGCACTGAGACGCTGCCTGGAGACTGAATGAGTATTCATACCGATCTGAAGGCTGATGGAGCATTTGCCTAGCTAATTAGCATAGATATTAATAACCTGGATCCCCGAGGTTCCTTTAGTTCAGACCCTGGTAATATTGTTTCCTCTGTGTTTCTGGTGGTACTCTGCTAGTGTTACTGATCTCTTCTCCCCAGCCCAGTCCGGTGAGGAGGTGGCGACTCTGGCTTCTTCGGCTTACTGTAGAGGCGGAAGGTCCGGGCCCAGAAAGTACAAATCCAGACCAAGGTTTTGTTTCAACCACCCATTTCAGTATAATGAATCACACTCACAGAGTACTCGAATGGTCGGTTGGAACAAAACCTTGGTCTGGATTTGTCACTTGACAGAATCGTGATCTTTGACTCCTTTGTACCCTTATTAGCTACATTAGCTATAATGCATTTGTCAGTTTTAAATGGCTCATCCTCCGGACCCCCGTCTCCCGTGTGTTTGTTCACATGAGAAGGTGTTTAGGACAGGCACACGATGCTACTGCCCTCCCTCCTAATCTCGGGCGTCCTCACACAGGCCTTTGGTAAGATATACGTGGAGGCCATTGCGGCGGGGGGCAAGGCCCAGGAGAAGAAGGTGGTGGCATCGGTGGAGCAGATCCTGCGGTGCCTGCAGGCCCCGGATTGCCCATCCTACACGGCCAAAGCCCTGCTGAAGCTCCTGAAGGAGGTCGATGGAGAGGTAGGAACTGGCTGCTCATTGGTTGGTTGTTGGTGGCTGGGATTCGAACCATAACCCATGGGGTGAAGATTGAGCAGTATGAAGGTGCTGTGCTCTAATCCTTAATACTGCTCCTTATAAGAAACTCATGGTTCTGGTTCTGCCATGCAGTCCGTCCTGGAGGCACTGCTTCCTGCCATGGAACGACTGCTGGATCTCTATGGGCTGGAGCCACCCGCTTTCCTGAAAGACGAGGCCATCCTGCTGCAGCTCCTGCTGGGGAAGTTCACCGAGCGGGCGGCCCCCCTCCTGGCCCGGCACCAGAAGAGCCTGGAGGTCTTCATCAGAGCCCTGGGCATGTCGGCGGAGCCTTACCCGGGCATGGCTAGCTTCCAGCTCCTGGCCCTGGAGCAGGTGCGGAATCGTGAGACGGGTTTGGCATTTCGGGAGGGCCAGCCCTATTTTATTCTGCTCTTTATTCAAAGCCTCCCCATCCTCTGAAGAGTAATTTATAACTGTATCCTTAAAAGTATCATTTGGGGGCAGAGTGTGGCTCAGTGGGTTAAACCTCTGTGCCTGTAATCGGAAGGTTGCTGGTTCAAGCCCAGTCTCAGCACGTCTGTAGGCCCTTGAGCAAAGCCCTTAACCCCCAGCTCCCTGGGCACCGCGCAAAGTGGCTGCCCTTCACGGCCAAGCTTGCTCTCATGGGGAGCAAGGTTGGGGCAGGTGAGAAGATGATCACAGTGCAAGACTCAGATTGAGTGGTAGCCCCTCCCAAATATGTGTACTTTACACGCTTTGAAGCTGTCAAATGATTGATTGTGCTGCTGAGCAGATGGAAAAACATCGGAACATCCTGCGTTGTCGCTAAATTGGCGTTTGAGAGTTTTGAGTTTTCGTCCGACCATAATCTTGGCGGGTGTGTCCTGTGCTGGGTCCTGTTTCTATAACCTCTCTCAGACTGAAACCCCCCGAAGTCCATGATATCCCTGTTGACAGAACCCCTCCGGTGTCTCTGCCCAGATCACCAAGCAGTTCTTCTCGGCTCTTGGAGATGCGACAGTCCAGCAGAAGCTCCTGGGGGTGCTGTTCGACCTGCTTGTTAACTGCAAGAACCCAGCCTGCGCCCAGACCGTCGGCAGCGTCTTCAAAACGGTGATCCCGCCCCCCCCCCAGCTGAGACCGCTGCGTGTCCCAGAAGCCCGGGAGCCCTTTGTCATGCCGGTTCTTGGTTTGTCTGGTTTTATTCCCCCAGATTACTGTGGATGCAGAGCTGGTGGGCGCCGAGCTTGCCCCCCCAGACAAGCCCAAGGTGTTCAGCACCGTACAGCAGACCCGCCGGGGCAAGATTCTGCAGCGGTGGGTGTCTGAGCCCTGCGGGGGGGGACCTCCCGGGACAGTCTGAGCGCCATTAGTTTTGGGTTGTTGTTTCTGCAGCAGGTGCTATGTTAGAATGTCTTTGAAAATGCAGAATCGAGAATACATTATTTGCCTGATCATATGGTGCTGTATATTTGTATACTCATGTAATGTAATATAATATCATTTTTATTGTGAGAAGCAGAGTGATGAGTCTGGCACTTAATCCCTTTAAAGGAAAGGCCAGGACTCTGTCCCATGTCCACCAGAAGGGGGCGCCGCTGTGCCTTGGGAGAGGGTGACTCTCATTTTGGAGCTACTCCAGCACAAGAAGAAGCTGCGCAGATCGCAGCTCCTGGTCCCCACCCTCTTCACCCTCCTGTCCAGGTAAATCCTGCTGGACGGTACTTCCTGACTGCAGGTCGTCATGGTTACCGTGGGTCTGGGTCAGATGGTGCCGGATCCTGTCGAAGGGGGAGTTCTCTGAAGTCCGATGGCTTGTGTCACTCAATTTCTCTGGCGGTAATTTAAGATCTATTACACAAATGCTAGTATGTCGAGCTGTAACAGCTGTCGGGACTGCATGCGCGCGGTGGTCTTTGGACATACAGTGCAAATTTGAGTAGCAGTGACTCCCAGTGACATCTGGGTGGGATTTATCCGAGCGTCAGGGGCAAGGCCTCAGTCCACAGTCCCTGGCACAGGCTTCCTCTCCGATACTTGGGACACTGTCTGGTAATTCAATTCAATTCAATTTGTTTTTATATAGCGCCCTCCACAACAGAGTTGTCCCAGGGTGCTTTACATGGGTGTGTTGGAATACATTGCTATATGCAAGACAAAACAGAGTGAAACGGAGAAAATGAAATGCATAGAAAGAGAGCGAGAGAAAGAGAACCAATTCACAATGGAGGAGAGGAACCAAAAACTCCCAAGCAGGGAGGAAAAAAAAACCTCTGGGGGTCCAAGGTCAACTGGCTGCCAAACCCCCCTGGGCATGCTAACAGTACAGAAAATGGTAATGAATATATTACTCTTAGTGTGATTCGTTAATGGAATTGTTAAACCTGAAGCCGTTCAGCTTAATCCCATAAGGATGGATAACAGGATGGTGGTAGAGAGAAGTTGTCATTTGTCTTCAGAGGTATCTCATCTTCTTCCCCGTCCGGACTGCAGGTCTCTGGAGCCGGTCCGGACAGACCAAGGAAACATGGAGTACACCAAACAGCTGGTCCTCGGCTGCCTGCTTAACCTCTGCCAGAAGGTGTCCGCAGAGGGCGGCAAAGGTATGGAGCTGAGCCGTGAGGAGCAGGGGTGTGGAGAGCTTGCTTGAAGATGGAGGGCCTGGTATTTAAAAGTGTCAAGGTCCGCCTAGACCCGTGCGTCGGGAAACTGGCTTCCATCGTATGCTTCCTGTCTCGTTGTGCAGACCTGCTGGAGGAGGAGAAGTTCAACGTGGAGCTAGTGGTCCAGTGCGTGAGGAGCTCCAACGTTCCTCAGACCCACCACCAGGCCCTGCTGCTGCTTGGCACTGTGGCTGAGATCTTCCCGGTAGGTATCTCCTTGGCCTGGATCACCAGGTCCCTGGGATAGGTCCCTCATTTGTGTATTAATCATGTGCTCTCTCTCGCTCTCTCTCTCGCTCTCTCTCTCTTCCTCCAATGCAGGAGAAGGTCCTTCACAATATCATGTCCATCTTCACCTTCATGGGCGCGAACCTTATGCGGTTGGATGACGCTTATAGCTTCCAGGTCATCAACAAGACGGTGCAGACAGTCATCCCTGCCCTCATAAAGGTGTGTATCCCCCCCCCACACACACACACACTCTTACACTTACACTGTGCCCGGTTTCACCGAACCCCTACCCGTCTCTGGCTTCCTGTGGATCTTAAAAAGATTTAAAAATAGATTTAACATAGTGTTTGACAAACGTATTATTCTTAGCTATTAAATTTAGAGATGTTACCTAAAGACAGTGATTGAGTAATCGATTAACCCATATATACCCACGTTAAATTCTTCCTACCTTTCCTGTGCTTTTATTTTATTGGTAAAGTTGTGAGAATCAGGCCAGGAGAAAAGGGAAAGTGCAAATTCACCATCATATGGGCAGAGGATGACAAATGGAGATGGGGTGTAAAAGTGGCCCTGTAACTGGGGCCCCTGCTTTGTTCCCCCCACAGGCTCCCGCGGACGGGCCCTCGGCGCCTCAGGTGGAGCTGGTGGTGGCGCGCGTGGTGCACGTCTTTGTGGACGCCCTGCCCCACGTGCCCGAGCACCGCCGGCAGCCCGTCCTGGCCCAGCTGGTGGCCACGCTGGGCCCCGCCCGCTTCCTCTGGCTGCTGCTCCTGCTCCTCTTCGAGCAGCACGTCTCCCGGGCACCGCCCACCGAGGGCGACGGCGACAAGGTGGGCGTCTCCGAGATCCGCGCGGCCCTGAAACTCCAGAATGAGAATCTTTAGCCAGTTAGCGCTGGCGATTGTGTACATTTTATGTGTAAGAAGTACGTTATGTACAGGCCTTGGTTATAGCAGTAATTACGTAGTTATGTGAGCTGCGTTAATGAGCAAATCTGTAAACGAAGGCGGCTGTCTTCCCGCCATGAGGGTTTCACCTCAACGAGGCTCTGTCCTATCATCGCTTCCAGGAGGCTGTCTTGGAGCGGGATGTCGAGTTCTGGATATCTGTGTGCTGTGAGTTTGAAGTGCAGGATCAGCTCACTTCGCTCATCAAGATCCTCCAGTATCAGAGTACGCTGCCCCAGGACAAGGATGAGGGTGAGAAAAGCTCCCCCCCAACTGACTTAGGGCTATATGGCTGTATGTCTCCTATATGTGAGTCTCATTCTGTTCCTTGAGTGTGTTATCTCTACCATCATCATAATGATTAAAATATGGGGAATTTTTCCATTAATCAAAAATTCATCTATAGGCCATTCAAGGCATGACTGTGTCTTTCAATGACCTTTCCTTAGCTGCTGATTGAATGTACAATCCGCAATGGATTATGGGCAATGGAGTTGCATTATGTTGTCATGCCTACAGATGAAAGGAAGACAAAGACTCCGCGCAGAGGGCCAAAGGAGGAGACCTTGGAGAGCCTGCTCTTCAACGCAGACACGCACAGCGGCAAGGAGCTGCGTCACTACAAGTTCCTCTCCGTGTCTTTCATGGCACAGCTGCTGGCCTCACATAGCTTCGTGAGCAAGGTAGACCCCCGGGTAGAGAGGCATGCAACTGCGGGCTGGCTTTAGCTCGGGTTACGATGGCATAAGTGCTTTCTGTATCGCAGGTGGTCGACTGTAGTGACGGACTGCATGGAACCCAGCATCTTGAGCAAAGGTAGGGTTGGTGCAGTTTGCTTGTGCAAATACTGTCAAGCATGATGGCTTAACTAGTCCTTTTGTTCAGTTTGCATTACTGGCTGGCCCCTGCTCTTTGTTCTGAGACGGCTATGCCATCTTGGGGCTCAGACTTTGAACTTGATGGCTTTGGCTTTAATGAGTAGTTGGCCCATGTCTAGATAAGCGGCCATCTGAAAATTAGGCTTTTTTTCGAGCTACTTGAATGGTGGCTTGCTTACTGTAGCTTACTCCTGCTGGCGCTTTTCTAGCCTCCTGGAGGAGATTCTGTCCTACATCAACGGCGTCGCTCAGTGTGTGGAGGCCAACTCTGATAAACCCACAGCCAAGTTTTGGAGGGCGCTGCTCAACAAGTCCTATGACGTCTTGGACAAGGTAAAGACCACGTCCACTCCAGTGTGCCACTCATGTACTCAAGCTGGATCAGGATCTGAACTGTCTGCTCCACTTCGCCTTACTTTGAATAGAGGTCTTGTGGGCCTGGGGTGTGGACCTGGTGGTGGTGAGTCCATGTTTCCAATGCCACCATGTCCCTGTGTGCCCAGGTGAATGCTTTGCTGCCCACTGACACCTTCATCCCAGTGATGAGGGGCCTGATGGGAAATAAGCTGCCCTCAGTGCGACGAAAGGCTATGGACCTTCTAAACAACAAGTTGCTGCAGAAAACTCCATGGGAAGATGAGCAGGTGAAGTATGAGAGTGCCATTGCCCGGCTTCCTAAGAGCGTCGTGAACGAGAGCACTTTACATTTTACTTTCTGGTTCTCCATTGCCCCTGTCCTGTAGGTCCAAGTTCTCCTGGGGCTAACCGGTGACCTGTTGGCCATCGCTGGGTGTGGCCGGCATGAAGAAGAGACTGAGGAGGATGAGCAGGCCATCAACAGGCAGACTGCACTCTACAGCCTTAAGCTGCTGTGCCGCAGTTTCAGCGCCGGCCACCAGGAGGCCTTCGTGCCCGTGCTGTCCTTCGCAGTGGAGCTGGTTGCCTCTCCTGCTGAGGATCGGAACGTCATGGGCAGCGCCTTGCTCTGCGTAGCCGAGGTCACCAGCGCGCTGAAGGCCCTGGCGGTTCCTCACCTACCGAGGTATCCCATCGTGTGCACCTACGGACAGCCCTGATGGGTTTGAGCAGATCTGTTCTTGGGTTATCTTCAGTGATAGCACTGGTAATAGTGGTAACACTGTTCTCCAAGGACACAAACCCGCAAGATTTAGTTACAAATCTTCCCTGAATATGACGCGATGCCTAGACCAGTGTCTCATAGCCCACTCTTCTGGGACCTTCAGACAGTCCACATTTTTGGTCCATCGCTGCACCAGGTATTCGGCGTTCTTGATTGCTTGGTTCAGGTATGTTGGGGGGAAGCAAAATGCGTGGACTGTCTGGGGGGTGCCCAAGGACTGGGACTCCCAAGACCCGAAGAACTCGGAGACAAACGGCCCAACATAATGGCCTGACGTTGGTCCTGCGGTTCAGGAAAACCATAAGCAAAGCAGCACTGTCTATGCGCCCTGCTGCAGATTAATGCCAGCCATCCTGCTGGCCCTGAAGGAGAGGAAGGAGCTGCTCACCAGCGAGGTGCACCTCCTGAGCGCCGTGACGGCCCTCCAGCGCGTGGCCGAGACCCTGCCCCACTTCCTCAGCCCCTACCTGCAGGACACGCTGCTGCAGGTCCGTTCCCCGTGAAGGGTTTTCACAAAGAGAATAAGACTCGTCTTCTAAAATGCATGGTGATAACCAAGATACAGACTCCTCTAAGATAGATATCCACTCAGATTTTCAGGCCCTAAAACCTGGAATATTAGTCTTCCTTTTAGCTTATCATCGGGATGCCATCACTGTATCTCTGTGATCCTTCAGTCATTAGATCAACGCCCCTGATTCTGATCACAGTCGACGCCCTCCCTTCTGTCCGCAGGTGGCCCGCCTGGTGCGAGTGACAGAGCGAGGGGCGGTGTCCCCGCAGCTGGGTGTGCGCCTGGCCTCCCTGAGGACCACGCTCGCCACTAAGGTGCCCTCAAGGGTCTTCCTGCCTGCCGTGGCTAAGTGCTACACCCGGGTGGTGGAATCCCAGCAGGTAGGTGTCCCCCCATATTGCATAACATTTATTCAGTATTTCGTGTAGTGACTGTTTGTGGCCAACAGGGGGCCCCCACACAAACGTGTGGGTTTGAATGGTGTTGGTAATCAAGGTCACCACTGACCAGCCACATATCATCACCTTAATATTGTAGATTGTATTTTATAATAAAGTGGATTTTTTTTTTATATTTTAGGCTGTCATAATTAAAATATCATTAAACATAATCATTCCTAAACATAATAAGTTATTTGAAGGTCACGTGACCTACACTTCAGGCAGCCCTGTATTCTACAATACGCCTCCAGTATGACATGTTCATTAACCCCATGTTAGTAATAAGGCCCTTCCCTAGGATTAGTATCAAATCATCCCTGCTTCCTGATTAGCCGTGTCACTTCCTGTTTAGCACTTAGCGCATTAGCCATTCGGTTGCAGTC
The DNA here is from genome assembly GCA_026780765.1 of Petrocephalus schoutedeni. Lineage (NCBI taxonomy): Eukaryota > Metazoa > Chordata > Actinopteri > Osteoglossiformes > Mormyridae > Petrocephalus > Petrocephalus schoutedeni. The sequence goes on from JAODKL010000041.1 coordinate 11,437,780, forward strand.
ACAGTGTGGCTCTTTCTCCCAGAGTCGGCTGGTGCCCCTGGTGGACATCCTGAAGGAGCACATCTCTCACATGGAGAAGGAGCAGCTGATGGCCCACCACAGCGAGCTGGCCTCCTTCTTCCTCAGCGCCCTGGACTTCCGGGCCCAGCATTGCCAGGTAGGTGCCTGTGTGCCCCCAGTCCTGGAGGGCCAGAATCTAACACAATTTGCTTGAACAGGTATTGATCAGCTAATAACCACTAGCTAATAACCATAATTAGCTAATTGTGTTGCAAACGGGCCCTCCAGGACTACAATTGGGGAATGCTGGTCTACTGCCAAATGTATTTTTTAGAGACTGGGGAAGGATTCATTCAAGATGGATGTACTTTATTGAATGCAGGCAGGGCATTCTGGAATTAACTAATTAATTAATTTGAAATTAAGTTTAATCTTTGGGTAAAACCCAAGCACAGACACTTTAAAAGGCAGAAAATGTTTTGAGTTTGAGTTTCAAAATAAAAATGGCTCCTGAACTAAGGCTCTTTTGACATGCAGTGCATTCTGGGTCATGGTTGATGGTTGACTTCTGAGTGGGTTGCCGGGATGGAGGAGAACAGAGGGTGACTTATCTTTGTGGGAAACAGAATAGCTTTGTGCTTCACAATGGGACTGTTACTGTTCTGGAAGAATCCACACAACCCAGCTTTAGCTCATTACATGATTTGTTTCCCATCTTTTGGGGGGGGGGGCTGTGGGAGAGCGACTCTTAACTGTTTCTTAGGAACAGTTCTTTTCCTGTGAGAATTGGCTGCATTGGAAATTTTCTACCCTTTTGAACAACACTTTCTGTCCTCGTAGGGTGACCTGGAGAAGGCGAATGAGACGGAGGCCTGTGTGATCAGCTGCCTTCTGGTCATGGTCCTGAAGCTCTCTGAGGTCACCTTCAGACCCCTGTTCTTCAAGGTGATTTTTCACAACTGCGTCACACTTTTTGATACCTTTACATTGAAGAGAATTACTTTAATTTGCCTTTTCATTTCTCGTCGACTGGATTTCTGTTCCGCGTGTAGCTGTTCGACTGGTGCAGGACGGAGGGAGCCTCCAGGGATAGGATGCTGACCTTCTGCCGGCTGGCTGACTGCATCGCTGACCGCCTGAAAGGGCTCTTTGTGCTCTTCGCAGGGCACCTGATCAAGCCTTTTTCTGACCTCCTCAGCCAAACCAACGTCACCAAGACTGGTGAGTGTCTGATAGAGAACTACCTTGTTACCTGGGTTTGAATGTGTTTATATATGGTTCCCGGAAGCCGCCACGATCACACTGTAACCCCTCTGTCTGACGCTTCCTCCCTTCTCCAGACGAGGCCTTTTTCGACTCGGACGACGGCGTAGAGAAGAGCTCCCTCGTCCTGCAGTACGTGTTGGACTGCCTGCACAAGGTCTTCTTGTACAACACGCAGAACTTCGTCACCAAGGAGCGGGCCGAGGCACTCATGATGCCACTGGTCGACCAGGTGCGCTTTGCTGACCGGAACCGAACCGGAGGCGGGGTATATGGGCAGTGCCATAAGTGGGCCTGATCCTTTCTGAATCACAATCATGATTCATACCCATGTGCCCTGATTTCTTCATGACACCAAGTCTGCCGTGTTCGCAGTAGCAGCGAAAACATGCCAGGCCTGTCGCCGCAGATTGGCAGAATGACTTTATATTGTGTTTTTTTTAATTATGTGGAGAATGGAAGATCGATCTCTGAGCCAGATCTAGTAATGAATCATAAACATGTTGAGGGGAGGTACTTTAAAACCTCTTGTAAGCGTTGACTGTGCTGACAAAATCCCTCTATGGAAAATTGTCCAGTGCAGTTATCTCCATTGTTTCAGTGCTTGTTTCTTTAGCTCTGGTGCTGCTAACTTGGAATATTCATAATTTAAATATTGGCGGGCAATATCAGCAAAGATTGACACATCCTGATTACTTGATCTTTTTTTTAGCGAATATCTGCTGATGCTGTCAGCATACATTTACATGCATCGTCTTTCATCTTCATAAAGACGATACATAGTAATACAAAAATGTATTGCTCTACAACTGTGAGAGAAAACCATGATCTTAATTCTGATTTAAAAAAATTATATTTTACCCAGAATTCTGATCCAGGGTTAGTTTTTTCTGTTACGTAACCTCAGGGGCTAGTTGACGTTATGGTGACCATTTGGGTCTAATCTTTTCTATGCGAGAACATCTTAAGCACTTGAAAGTGCAGAGGAGGGTTAGCCCCGGCCCAGGTCCGCCTGTGGGGGCTGCGTTCTTCCCTGAGAGCTGACCGCCCGTCTGTCTGCAGCTGGAGAACACCCTGGGAGGAGAAGAGGGCTACCAGAGGCGAGTCATGCAGCACCTGGTGCCCTGCGTCGCCCAGTTCTCCGTCGCCGTGGGAGATGACGCCCAGTGGAAGACGCTGAACTATCAGATCCTCCTGAAGACGCGACACAGCTCAGCCAGGGTAAGGGAGGGGATTAGCATGCGGCTCTTAACGAGGCCTGCCGTGGCATGACTTGTGACTGCTGTATCGATGTGGAGGTTCAGAGAATTCATAAGGCATTAAGAAATTACATTGTTTCTTTACCGGTGAGAGCTTTCCGTAATGCGCACTCACTATTTTGAAAGAAGAATATTGCAGCACAACAGTGGTTAGAGAGATGGGGGGAGGGGATTGGGGAAAATTTTTGAAAAATGCCAGCCTGTAATCCGATCATTACGAAACCAGCCATGAGTCTGTAGGGGAGAAAGTGTCCTGCAGTTTGAATTTGGACACAAATCACACATGGAGAATCACCTGTAAATAAGAAGCACAGAAGCATTATTATACATGTATTCTGCCATTTGTCACCTTTTAGTACTGTATTTATATGTGGTTATACTATGATGTTTAAAGTCAGTCTTTAATGGAAAGACATCTGATAAATCACATTGCAGTGTCACTGTCAGTGCTACGATACTGAGGTGGGATGGATTACCCACGGTGGTTTAAGAACACAAAGTAGTTTCCTTTCAAAATGTACACAATTTTCAATTAACGGCATCAAGCACTGTTCCTGAAAAGGCTCACAATGAAAGCACATGCTGAAATAGTTATTTCAAAACGTGTCACTTCTACTGCTGCCCTTGCGATCACACACTGCAGCGCGCTTGTCTGTGAGCTCTACACCTGGGTGATCGGACTGGGTAAACCTGGAATCTCACTACGTTACAGGAGCCCCCTGTTCAAGGTAAAAAAGGGGGGAAAAAAGCTTTTAAAGAAGGCCTAACCTGCGTATTTAAGAAAGGAAGTAATTTAATGTACTGCAAACCTAAAGCTTCCTTCTCAGCTGGTTGATGTGAAGAGGTGCTTCACTACGTTACAACTGCTGGGTCGTGGCCCAGAAGTGGGTTGTTGGACCGTTGGGTCATGGCCCAGAAGTGGGTTGTCGGACCGTTCCGTCATGGAGTGTGTGGCTGAAGAAATAATATTGGAAATTGTAGTGTATGTTTAAGTCACAGCCCAAATTTTGAATAATTTTGGGCCTTGACTTAACGATCATGCCAAAGTGTGGGTCCTGAGCCTCTGACCTAAAGCCATTTCCCATGTGCCTCCCCCCCCTCCTGCCACCAGGTCCGCTACTCTGCGCTGCTCATGCTCCTGGAGCTGGCCGGTAAACTCCGGGAGAACTACATGGTCCTGCTGCCGGAGACCATCCCATTCCTGGCAGAGCTGATGGAAGGTGGGTCGTGCTTGTTCCTCACATTTTCCAAAAACGTGACTCGCTGTCAGATATTACTCTGGAATGTTAAGTAAATCCCTGAGGACACGCTTCTCATCACTTCAAAGTCCTGACTCGGCATTAGTCTATGGCTGTATAATGTGTAATGAGACCCCCCCCCCCCCACCTCAGTACCAACCGCCGTGTGCTTGTGTTACAGACGAGAGTGAGGAGGTGGAGCATCAGGTGCAGAAGGTCGTCCGCGAGATGGAGGTCATTCTGGGCGAGCCGCTGCAGAGCTACTTCTGATTTGGCTCTCCGCTGCAGAGCTACTTCTGATTTGGCTCTCCGCTGCGGAGCTACTTCTGATTGGCTCTCCGCTGCGGAGCTACTTCTGATTGGCTCTCCGCTGCGGAGCTACTTCTGATTGGCTCTCTGCTCCACCTGTCCCGGGCTGGATGACCGCTTGACTTCTGCCGTTTGAGCCGTTTTATCCATTAATCGATACCCGGGCTCCCTGTTGACTCAGGCCTCCTCACCCTTTGGGATCAGTGCAGATACCCATAACCATAATGATCTGATTTGTACAGATTTTCCAGCCAAATACCAGTGATTGTGTTCATGTATGAAGTATAACCTTTTTTTTTAACTTTAAAATAGTAAACATTTTCATAAAATGTTTTTTGTCCAGTTTTCTTGTGTATTCATGATATAAAAATGAACCTAGTTAACAGCATTAGTAATGTCTGTACGCACACCGCTAGCCTTTACGTACGTATTTTATGCACACATTTTAAGGGTGTATAAGGTTTACAGATAAGGTGAGGCAAGTTTTTTATAGGGCACAGGTTTTTTATATATACACTTAATTTAAGTGATATGCTTAAATGCACGGGCTTTCCCGATCTGTCTCCGTTTAGTAGGGTCCTCAATTAACCTTGCTTAATAAGTAACATTTTAGACCTACGACAGTTACCCGTCCCGTACTGAAAGCTTAAATATTGTCCCGCTAGGTGCCAATGCGTGACGCCCTGCAATCCGGACCCTCCCGCCGGCTATGCAGACTATCTCGCCGCTCTCTGTGGACAGTGATGGGTATTAGGTAGCCCTCTGCCCAGCGAAATACCCCCTGATGATGCCGAGACACCCAGATAGTAACGGCAACAAAAACAGCTACATTCCATCACGTTGGGCATAGAATATCTCTTTGATGTAGTTTAGGAATGCAGCCGATTGCAGGACACCGGGGTGCCCCGTTGAGCACGGGCAAAATAAAATAAAAAAAAACGCTTACGTCTAATAGGTTTTGTGTTTAGGGTTATTATGCCGTGCAATGTCCCGTGAAGGGCTTTAGCAGTGTATACAATAAGAGGCACTGCGTTTACATGTCCCAAAAGGAACTGGGATAGTTAGGTGCTGAGCATTTCGTTAAGGTAATTATGGGAGCGGATCGGGCAGCGCTGGTGCATGAAGGGGGCATCGCGTTACTGTCCTACCCCTCTGCCTTAGCCCGCTGTCCCTTACAGTCCGGTCCTGTCCTGCCCACCTCTATCCCGTACTCTCCTCTCCTGTCCTCGCATGCCCTGCCCACCTCTATCCCGTACCGTCCTCCCCCGGATTGCCCCATACTCTCCTCTCCTGTCCCGTCCCGTCTTGCCCTGTCCCGGGTCAGCGCCGTGTCGTCACCTGCAGTCAGTGTCAGCCCCTTATTGCGGCTCCCCGGCCATCCCCGGCGCAGTCCTGCGCCGAAATGCTCGCAGCCCGGGTGCCGGGCGCGCTACGCTCCGCCTTTGATATTTATAAGCGATCTCATCACTCCGTCGGCATTATCGGAGTGCCTTTTTCTAAAGGGCAGGTGAGTCCCTGCTTACTTTTTTGTCGCCAGTAATAATAGGTTAATAATATCCTTTATGCGTTTCACCAAATTCCCGAAGTCGATGCTCGTTTTCCAGCAAATGCCGGCGCGTTATTTTGTATTTTTTTGCGTAAGTAATTGACGTGTATCTCACGGCAGCGACGGGATGGTGTGGAAAAGGGGCCTGAGCTCATCCGAAATGCGGGACTGGTGGAGAAGCTTAAAGCGCAAGGTACAGACCTCACCCCGGGGTTATTTATACAACTTCTATTGCCCCTTTTATAGTCGAGTCATACAGTATTTCCCTCCTGTTGTTTTAATAGTGTTCCGTTAGGATTAAGGCTTACTGTATCTAGCTACTGGGCGGTTGTTAAATATTGCATAAACACCGTCACCTTAATTTTCTGCCCTATCCGTTTCAGCCAAGGAAATATGTGGCACTAAATATTGTTACTAATAAATGTTTATACCGAAGTTAATAATGAACATATAACTATGCCAGTATCGCTGTTCCACAAGGATTTTCCGGATCTTCAGAACACTATAGTTATAAAGTTGGTCAGTCTTTATTGTTATGTCGGTCAGTTTGCCGAAACTGATACTCACATGGAATATATGCTTGAGTTTGTAAATTTATTTAGTTCTGGCATCTAGTACATCGTGCCATCAGCCAGTTAAGAAATTAACTGGCTTATTTCGTCGCATTGCGCTTGCTATCTGCTGGTATAGGAAATGTATGCAGAACTGAGCGTCTCCTTAAACATTTGCTCGAAAGTTGAGGTTATAATTCACCAGCTTTGCTTAATACACCATGCAGTATTTCAGGGTCCAGCGAAATGGTTTCCACTGTGGTAAACAGTAAGGAGCATTACTTTTATTCATGCAAAAAGGAATATTAAAAGAAAATAGATATTTTAGGCGGTGGTTCAGACAGGGATGGTACCTGGGACTGCCATGGAAGTAGCACCTGTTACCAGCCCAGTCATCCTTGCTGCAATCCTACTTAGAATAAAGTTGAGCAATTTTGATTACACAGTAATGTTACGCTGGTAAATATGGCCTAATCTATGCTTACCTAACCTCCGTGCTTCTGTTCGTAAATTAGGCCTAATTTCGTTCGGACATGGAAAAAAAAGTCATGCCACCACACAGTTTTTACTCGGTGTTGTGAAGATTGCGCACGGAGAGATGATGTCACGGTTTCCGTGTAATCTTTCAGCATGGTTTAGTTATCTTTCATTAAACAGACACACGCATTATACCGGAGTGTGATTTATTCAAAGCCTATGCTAGATCTGAGCAGTCCAGCCTGTGTCAGAAGTCACCCACTGACACGATGGCCCCCCTGTTGCAGAGTTTACTAAGTGGCTGTACGGAGATATTTCGGATGTCCCTGCGAAGCTCCAGGAAGCACACTGGCACTGGATCAAAAGCACTGTCAGGCTGGGATTGCTGCAGCTTTACTTTGAATTATAGCGGCCAGCTGACGGAGCCTTTGTGTCTTTCAAAATAGCAGTTCTCCGAATGACCTTAGTTCTTAAAAGTGCTGAGGCGCCAGGCCTTAGAGTCAGTGTGAGTTGGCAGAGCTTGAGTGGTTTAATTGTGATGAATGCTTAAAAACAGCCCCTTAGCGGTTGTCTTGAAATGGTATGAAATTACTCTCTCAGGAGTTACTACCAGAACTCTTGGTTTGTCCCAGTTACTCACCCCCAGATGGAACTTCAAAAGTAGCTTTGTATTAAAGAAATTCATGAGTTAATATATTATTCATCGAATATTTTAAAATGCTTGTGTCAAACCTTACCAATTACAGACAGTACAGAAAATGAGGAGGCTGATGCATAATGAAGCGTTTTAGCCATCAGCAGTGAAAATTGTGCCGGAATTTTTGGTACCAGCCATACGGTGTTTGCTGGCACTACTGCTGTTGCTTGTAAACACCACCTTTGGATAACCTTCAAGTCTGAAGTCTTCATTATTCATGTGGTTAGGCATGGACATCACAGAGTCACAAAACCTTTAAATATTTATTTTAGAAACAGTCACAGCTCCGGCAGCCAATACACATGCTACTTTTTCTCACACCATTGTACGTGACTGACAGAAAATGTATAACTTGCTGTAAGTTTTTTTTCCATTACAGTGTGAACTGGCCCAGAGGGTATGTGTATTTAAAATTAATCATTGCACTGCTCAGTAGAAAACTATGTTCACCTAATGACACCAGTGAAATGATCACTTTTATGTAATTGTTGCCACAATATGCACTTTACACGGTTCAGTGTATTTGGAGTACTTTTCTTGTTGCATGACATGCTTTGTGCTGTCCTTAGACATTTGCTGTGACTGTAAGATCTGTGGGTGTGGGAGCTGCGAGCCAATCAGGTGACACGCTCCGATTTTATTCACGAGTTGTGAATCTAATAGGCTGAAACCAGTGACCTTGTACCACCCACATATGTGTCAGGATGATGGCAGCTTGTCAAGTATGTCAGCAACGATTCTATTGATGGACAGAGTACAGGAAAACAGAACTCTTGGTTATATATTAATCCACGCTATGAGGAACATTATAACAAGTTTATTTATAAGATGGTATAAAATGGGCCTCCATTTTATTACCAGCTAACATGGCTCAAGTTATTTCCTCACTTGGTGATGTCCATACAGGCTGCACTGTTAGGGACTATGGCAATGTGAAGCTTGAGGACTTGGCAGATGACCATCCTGTTGGTAAGGTGCAGTGGCCTCGGACTGTGGGCCTTGCCAATCAGCGGCTAGCTGAGGCCATTGATGCCATCAAGAAGGATGGCCACACCAGTGTGATGCTGGGAGGAGATCACAGGTAAGCCCATTTCTCGACTGACCAGCTGGGATTGCAGTTGCTAGTCATTGTCAGCGGGAGCTTCAGCTCTGGCGTGTGGCGGGTCTCTCCTAGTTTGGCGATCGGCTCGATCCACGGACATGCGGCCTCGCAGAAGGACCTGCGGGTGGTTTGGGTGGATGCCCACGCCGACATCAACACACCTCTCAGCAGCTACACGGGCAGTATCCACGGACAACCTGTGTCCTACCTGATCAAGGAGCTTCGGCCAAAGGTGACATCGCTCAGCTCGATTCTCAGATGTCTCATCTCGCTGTAGAAGAGACAGCTTTGGGGGCCATGAAGGTCCCACAGGTAGCACTGGGTTTCTTAGCAACCTCTGCATACATCCCCAATGTTCTGGTGCTCATCGTGAGACATTCGGATCAGGCGTTGCCAGGTTGGTTTTTGTTTGTAGATAAATGGATCAGTGTTGCATAACCAGATTGTAATGATGGTCTTCTGGGCCTTGGAGCAGATGCCTGCCTTGCCTGGCTTCTCATGGATCACACCGTGCTTGTCCGCCAAGGATGTCGTCTTCATCGGCCTAAGGGATGTGGATCCAGCAGAGTGGTGAGGTCATAAACGTCATATCATAGGCACTCTGCATTGCTATAGAGTGAGGGCCCAGTTGACTAAGGCAGAAATAAGGGCACGAGTAAGACTGCAGCCAAAAACAGATCATGTGAAGTGCACTCTAGTTGTGAAAAGGGGAGAAGTGGCAATGTTTGAAAAAGCCGTTTCCTCCGCAGCATTACTTTCGGTATATAGCTCTGTCCCCTCGCGTCTCCATGCTTGTATAAAGCAGTGTTTCCCAACCCGGTCCGCAGAGAACCCCAGACAGTCCACGTTTTTGCTCCCTCCTAGATCCCAATAGGACTATCTGGGAGGGAGCAAAAACGTGGACCTTCTGGGGGCCCCCCCCCGAGGAGCAGGTTGGGAAGCAGTGGTATAGTGTACATTCTCAGTGACTGCATGTGACATTCTCCTCTCTCACTGTAGCTATATTCTGAAATCCCTGGGGATCAGATCTTTCTCTATGACTGAGCTCGACCGCCTTGGAATAGCAAAGGTGATGGAAGAAGCGTGTGACCACATATTTTCAAGGTTAGCTATCTATGAAATCCATATGGTTGGGATCAGAGACTACAGTGTTCATAGACCATATTCCTAGAACTTGGTATTGTGTAATATTATGCATCTCTTTGTCTATCTAAATAAATACTTGACTAAAGGGTTTGACCCACAGTTCAGCTACTGTAAGGCGAGATAACAGTCATTCCGTTCCCGATGGAACCGTGCCAGTCACGCAGTCAAATAACATACCAGATTTAACCTGTGATCTCAGCTGAAGAACAGACTGTTCTAGAGTAACTATACATACATGCTATAGAACAGGGGTGCCCAACTCTAGTCCTGGAGGGCCAGAATCCAGTACAGTTTACAGATTTCCCTGCTCAACACACATCTTAATCATCTAATCCCCAGGTCTAATAGGTATGTTTGAGCAGGGAAATCTGCGTGCAAATGTGTTCTGGCCCTCTGGACCTGGAGTTGGGCAACTCTGCTATAGAATGTTTGAATAACAGAAATTACAGACAATGGCCAATTAGGAAACATGGGACTACCATGCCAATTGTTGTCTGTGAAACCAGAGGGAGGAGACCCGTGCACCTGAGCTACGACATCGATGCCCTCGACCCCTCCGTGGCTCCTGCAACGGGAACCCCGGTGGTGGGGGGACTGACTTACAGAGAGGGCATTTACATAACAGAGCAGCTGTGTCAAACAGGTAGGAGATTCATGCCTTGTGGGACATAGTGAGGTGTGAGCAGGACACACGGCTAAGCTCATCCTGAAGCTTTCATCCTGACCCTGATCAGACTGATGTTTGTCTTCAGGTTTGATTTCAGCAGTGGATCTGGTGGAAGTGAACCCCAAGCGGGGTGAAACGGAGCGCGAGGTCAGCTCCACCGTGAACTCTGCTGTGGACATTATCCTGGGCTGTTTCGGCCGGGTTCGCGAGGGATCTTTCCCTGTGGGTTATACCCTCCCCCAACCCTGAACATGCCAGGCATCCTTCATACCCCAAAGAGGCACTAAACGCTCAGGTTTGCGTTCTAAATCAACGGCTTTTGTACCGGACTTCATGTGTTGCCTTACTACATTTATCCATCAAGTTGATATTTTTCTAAATTAAAATGCATTTTAAAATATTCCCAGTACACTTGGATGATCTTATCTGGACAACAAAGTGTGGTTTCATAGGACATTAAGACCTGAAAACTAGTACAATGACGGTTCTTGAACAAACCTTTTTAGACTAGCTATCTATAAACCATATTATAAAAGGGTGGATCTAGGACTTCCAGTTAGAGACCTGCACTCCCGCGGGAGTACCGCGGGACCCAACGCACCGAGTGCGGCGCGGGACAAGATTTGATGGGTGAATGCGGGTGCGGGCGGTAAGGTCCTCATGTATGTG
>JAODKL010000041.1:11449597-11470909 GCA_026780765.1 Petrocephalus schoutedeni
GCGGGAGCGGGACTGAAAAATCCGTCCCGCGCAGGTCTCTACTTCCAGTCACCCAAATATACTCTCACAGAGAGCAGGATGGTGTATGTCAATGCCAAAGGATTCCTAGGTACATGCACGAATGACATCTTGACTGTGACGTTCACCAGGCAGAGGAGTTGTACGTAAGCATTTATTGGTTACTTGGAGACCAAATTTTTCAATGAACAACAATAGAAAACCAGTTAGTCACCCGGTTCTCGAGGCTTGGGCCTGTTTGAAATTGATTCAGGACCTGAACTTCAGTGCTAAGTGTAGTTTGAGAAAGAGGTAATTCAAAGCAAATTTGTACCTAAAGCAGATAACCCATTAGATGTTTATCTTCCTTGTAACCATTGTACCTGCCATTGAAGACATCTACGTGTAAATCCTGAGTTGCTCCCTTGAGCGAAGTACTGGAACTGCATTATTAATCGTAAAGCTGGGTAAAAAAGTACAGGTTTAAATCGCTTCGACCTTCCATAAGTATGCAGAATATTCATATAACTGCCCAGCCTACATTCACTCACGTCATATAGCAGTCAAGCAGAGAATCGAGTCATTTGTTTGCTCCATCAGTCTTCCAAACTATCAGGCCATCAGTCCAAACAAAACCTTCGGTCGGCCATCTCGATGGCACGTTGACAGTTACGACATAATTAACGGATCTGACTTTTTAAATGGTCTCAATGGTTTCATTGTCAGGTCAAGTGAAACGAGGCCAAAGCGAGGTGATGATGATCTTAATCAAACTGGACGTGCACAGAAGAAGAAGCTGAGGAAAAATGGCCAACCAAGGCATCAGCGACATAAAATTTATTTCTGTAGAAAACATTTGTTTCACTCGAACAATACATCTCCACGCATTTTTGCAAGGCTACTTTTCGAAGGATATAAATACCGCCTTCTCTCAATAGAAATCCCAGGGTACCATAGGACAGGAGTGATAAGGGTACACGAAGGAGTCGTCCATGAGAATGGACGGTAGTATGGACACAGTCATACTCTTGGCTTTTCCCTGTTATAATACTCTCCACAGCTTTGAGATCTCATACCCTAAGTGGCAACCCATTCCTCAAATGCGCCCCCCCCAGCTCAAACAGCGGCAGGCCAATGAGGAACGGAATGTTTGTTGGGCTATTTTCTGGGCTGCGCCTCATGTAGCGATCACGCAGGGGTGTTCTGTAAATGTGCCTTTAAAAACGGTCAGCAATGTCCCACGGGACAGGCATTGTGTTTGCCCTGGAGTGAATGGACACGGTATAGAGCATTAACCAGTCGTGTAAAGGCGGGGATACACAGGATTAACAGTTACAGGGCTAATGCCAGAAGATAACCTGACACAGCACTTAGTCATAGCAACCATGCATCATAATTGTCATCAGTAAGCCGGAGCTTCTTACCAACTTCTCGGCAGCCAATCAGCTCCAAGCTCCAGTAACATCACAGTCACCAAAACAAATGCTGCACAAAGTTATTTGCAGGAGGGGACGGGCAAAGAGAGTTATACCCATCCACAGGAGAGGACACGGTTTGATGAGAGGCGAGCTGGAGTGAAGCAGGGGATTCTGGGAAATCCCAGGAGTGATGCCAATATAGTCCAGTACTGAATGTGGGTGAAGAGGAACTCCCAGCTCAGATGTGACAGACGTGAACACGGGCAGCAGGCATGAAAACCACCCCCAGAGCGTGATTAGCCGCGGAGGTGCGCCACAGGCCTGCCAGGGGTGCTGGCAGAGATTCGCACTTCACAGCTCGATATCTGTCCGGTTGAGGGTAAAGGGGTCCTGGGGGGGGGGTTTGGTATCAGTCTGCCTCATCGAGACCACATGGTCGCCTGAATTCCTGACCTCGTTCGTGGATCCACTTGTTAGACACTGTGGGGGGGGGGCAGAAGAGGTGTTTCAGCTCCAGGTTCCAGGGCTAATAAGTGGGCAGGGCTTTCTCACCAACTCAAATCATTACCCTCTCATTTTTAAAATTACTTTTTAGACAGACACAAATTATACGTCACGGTCTGAACTGTCAATTTTGCCTCTGGGGAATTTAACCAGTTTGGTTCTATTGCCACTTGTTTCTGTAATAAAATAATTTTATCAAATCCAGGGCAAAATTGAACAAAAAAAATATATATATTGTATCATAAAAAAATCGTTTTATGGGCTACATGCAATAAAGTTGAAGGATTTACATTTGATCTAGTTTTCTGTTTTTCTTCCTTAAGATTGTAACGGTAATGACATCAGAGCAGACACATAGCCACATAACAGAATTACTTAGGCAGTAACTAAAATCACAAATTTCAACCGCCCTCGAGTACACTGCAAAAAAAAAAGTGTATTTCACTGTAACTGTTTTATTTTTTTAATCTGGAGATTGTGAGAATGAGTCGGTTGTGAGGTTAAAAAGGGCCAATGAGGAGCCGGTGAGGGGCCACTGGACTCACCCCACTTATTGCCCACCAGGACGGGGCAGGCTGCGTGCCGTGTGCTGTAGTCTCCCTCCCCACTGGCGAAGAGGTTGTACCAGAAGACGGCAGTGCCCTGCAGCGGACAGCGCGGGGTTCATGCGGAAGCCAGTTCATGCCCACATACGGCACCATAATCCCAGTGTGAGAAGCCCCCGCCTCACCTTTTTGGGCCACACTGCGGCACCCACTTCCGGAAACACTGTGGCGCCCCCTGCCTCCACGTCACTCATCTGCAGTAAATAAATTAAGAAACACATTTGATGTACGGCTAGAAACCACACTGTGTGACAGGGTGACTCACTGGTTTAGAAATATGAGCCCATGTTAGATCACACTGGATTACAGAACACTTTATTTAAAATGAGTGAAATTATTCTGCTGTGGCATTGCTCTCGTAGTGCAAGATTAAAACAGCTAAACAGAGCTTAAAATACAATTAGTATAAGCTAAGTGGGAGTGTGCGTGTGCAAAAAGGTGTAAACTGGATATCGGACACAGCAGTGTTTTTCGAGTCCGCATTTTTGCTCCCTCCCAGTTCCCTGGGAGCGTCTGCGTCCCCAAGGACTGGTTTCAGAAATGCAGGTATAGAGCATGTGCCAAATGGGGTGAGATATACTGTTACAAATGACTATTACTTTACAAATGCTATTGAGACCAGAATACAAAGGTGAAGGGAAAGGCAGCAAGAACCCAGTGCTCCCAGTACTTAAACTTTGGTAGAGGTCGGCTCCCGACCAAAGTGAGGAGTGTCATAGATTTTAATGAGCACAGGGACGTAGGATCTCCCGTGGCTCTCAGTGGAGCCCCCTGGTGGCACATGTCTAGAAGGGACGCGGGAAGTGGAGCAGGGAGGGCTAAATAAGGGCAGAGGGGCGGAGGGGCGACCGGGTGTGGAGCCAGTGATCCGTGGCGCGCACACGGGGCACTCACATAAAAGAGCCATGTAGCGATCCGGTTCCCGGTGCCCAGCTCTTTGAATGCGTCCGGTTCGTCTTTCTGCGGGGGGGGGGGGGGGGGGGGGGGGGGGGGGTCAGGTGACAGAACTGTCAGAAGAGCCCAGCTTGGCCAGAGGCCTGTTTCCATGACAACTGCCTGCCAGAGCTGGCTCCATGACGCCCGCCCTGTGTGACCACGCTGGCACTGACGTGTCATCTTACGCGTCCAGAGACTCGAGGAGGTCTTCACTCACCCGTCCGAAATCGAAGTGCGGCTCATACTGGCCCCCGACTCCGTAGTTCGCCACCTGTTGGGGGGTGGGGGGTGATGGTTAAGGAAGTGGACTTGAGACACAGAGGTGATCCACTGTTTGACAGTTAGCATGGAAGGAACTGCTCTGGGATGGCAGGCAGGTGCATGCTAACAACGGAAATCTATTCAGACTTCAGACACATGTTCTAGCAGATATAAAAGCATGAGGCAACCCAGGAGTAGGAGACACAGAAAGTCCCAAAAGCTGCCCCCCGGCAGAGTGCCCTCATGCTCAATGCCGGCGCTAGCCTGATGGTAGCTTCCCATAGTGCTCAGCAGTCTACCCCCAAATCCACGGAGGCACACGCAGAACGTCACCTGGAGCTCCTCCGCCGTCTTGACGTCCAGGCCGGTGACATCCTCGATGCGTTGGTTGATCTTGTCCACCACGGGATGCTCATATGCGGCCAGCCAGGCACTGGGGCAACACAGCACACACGTCACTGATACAACTGCATCTGCACACCGTATTATCCAGGCAGACTACCAGGTACTTCCTGAACAAACTCATACTCAAGGTCAACCCTCAACTGTAGAGATACCCAACTCCCATCACCTACATGAAGGGTAATATTGATTTCAACACTAATTTTTGTGTAATGCTACAATGTGGAACTATTTATATTTTATACATACTGCTATAATGTGCATTGACAACTAGCTTTAAGCTATCTAAAAATGCTTATGCATTTGACCATGGGAGATTAAATAATTGATCGAAATTAACATTTTCTTTTGTTCATTTTTAATGGTTCGTCTAGCTAACCTCTTAACCCCGTTTAAGGACAAGACTGCTAATTTCTCTCATCACTGATCAGCATGCAGCAGATGGAGCAATTCTTGGTACTAACTGGCAGAGAAGCACTGATTTGCATACCCTATAAGGTCCTGTCACTTGGAAGTCACTGCCACCCTCTCCCGTAACCAGATGGCGACCAAAGATTTTTATGTAAATATGGTCATTTGCATTGTTTTAGTGAAAAATGTATGAGTGCTCTGGGAGTATCCTTGGATTTAAGCTTCCTCCCTGAAATAGTTCAATGCTATTGGAGGCAAATGTCACAAGATGTCCCGAGTGTGGCCTCCTCCCTTACTCACTCATTCGCATTGTGGTGTGTTCATTTAACCAAAAAGAGGAACACTGGGAGTGAAATTAGCACAAGAAAGTGATGATTAAGTAATGATCAAACTTATTAGTCTTTATGGATAGACCAAAGGCACAAAGTATCGATGCCCCGCCTTCAAACCCACGTTAAATGGGCTTCTTCAACACTTTATCACGGCCCCGTTTACACTAAACATTGCTATGAATGCTTATATTGATCCTAGAGAGCTAAACATACAAATGAAGTTATATGTGATGTGATAAGTGTGAAAGTACCATCAACAGAATCGATGAAACACAACAGCTGTCATCAGGCAGTCATCACAGTTAGTAAGAGCATGTCTTGGGTATGAAATGGTTAGCAGAAAGTGAAGGAGGAATTAAGGCTGCTGCCCCACAGAATCTCCAGTCGGTTTTGGGTGGGTTAATCTCTGGTTGAAGCTGTCCGTTTCTGCTTAAGGCCCATCTCCCCCCCAGGGATGACCTCATGTTTCCACCTCTCTGAAGGAAGTTCATTCAGGGTTACTAGGGCAGTACCATGTGGTCACAGGAGATGGCAGGTGGGCTAATGGACCATCTGTTATCTTACCCTCTGGTAGGGAAATTCTAAAGGGAATTCATTTAAACTAATTTTGATGATATTTTTTATCATCTTTAATACTTATTTTATGGTTGTTACATTAAACCACACAATTTTCTTGACTGTTGCTCTTGCAGTGAACAGATGGTTCAATTCAAGAAGCCAGAGCCAGAAGTATTTAATATCCTTCCAGTAATACATTAGTTGCTAACATAATCAAAAAGATATTTTGGCTTTCTTCACTTTCTTAAAATGTGACCATGGCATTTGCCTTTTTGAAATATGTTTTCTGACTTTGTAATTTAACATGTGTGAGTTTCACCACCAGGGGGAGCTCTATGGCCAGAGACAGACAGCAATCAGGCCGTGACCCCTAGGGGAAGCTTTAACAGCACATTCTGACTGACAGACAAGCATGCTCTCACTTGAAGTTCTGGTAGAGGCTAGAGTACTCAGGAAGGAGACTGTGTTTTCCAAGGTTTCTTTAAGAGAGCCGCCTAAGTTCTGAACTAGCTAGAGCTCAGCCAGGTTGAAGAGAGGTGCCGACCAACTCAAACTAAGGCCACAGCTTGCCGTGTGGATAAGCTGCTGTCGGAATGCTCAGAGAAAGGCTTGCCGAGAGAGGCAGGAAGTTCGGGAACTGGTTATGACCACTTGGCGTCATAAACAGTGTCCGAGGGGCAGAAAGTGAGTAAAGCCCACCTTTGACCTTTGACCCCTTACCTCTTGGAGACTCTGTACAGGGCTGTGGTGAGTTTCCCAGTTTGGGGATCATGCACGGTGGCACGCCTTAGCTACCTCCCAGGAGGGGGGGGGGGGGGGGGGGGGGCACAGCAGAAGGACAGAGAAAGAGAGACAGGGTGTCACTGGCATGAGGAGGGTGGGGTGGATCTCAGGCCATATCTCAACCCCTATCCAACAAGAGGCGTCAGCCTGAACAGCATCAGCCCAGAATGCCGCCAATCTGCCTGTGCCAAACTAAGGTGTATCACAAACTGATCCAACTGTAACGCCTTGGACCCGACAGTGAAAAGTATTCATTGCGGGGAAAGTCTCTTTTCCATCTTAACATTCAACGCAACACCACTAATCCTTAGCATGAGCAAGCAAGCAGCCTTTTATTTGCTAGCAGTTTTTGTTGGCATCTGGTAAAACAGCACCGGTTTATTGGACTTCATTGCAGCATATGTTTGATCTTCAGTTTTATGGGTGTGACACCAGAACCAAAAAATATATTATTTTGGTCAGCATTTATTGTAAAATTTCCCATCTTGGCCAGCGAAGCACCCAGACTGTGTTTTGAGGAAGGTGAGGCCCCACGGAGGCCCTCCTCGCCCATTGAGTGCACCAGGAAACTGTGGGGTGCTCATGCTGGACAGTTCTGTCCTAAGCCTATGGAAGGGAGGCCAGTCAAGCACTAGGGGGGGTTAGGAAGCAGCCTGCATGGGGCCTATAGCCAGCCTGCCCCCTGCACCTGTAAGCCTTACCTCTTGCTGATCCTATAGGAGGCGGTCTCCAGCACACCAGTGATGGGGTTGGAGATGGTGGCCCGGCGTAGCTGTGAAGCCAACCGGCCGAGAGGAGAGGGGTTACACAGCACTCGCACCCAGGCTGCAGAGAGCTCACCTCAACCTCCTTTGTGGGACTCGAAATGACCCCCCAGCCAACAGGCACCATGACCTCCAACAGTAAACCTCTATTACCACAGTTCGGAACCATATGAAGGTCATATGAACCCAACACTGTCAAACCTCAACACTGCACTACATGGTGTCTTTAACTTAAACTTCATGCCAAGCAGCCCACCTCCCACCATATTGCCAGCCAAGTCTTATTTTTGTAATGGGTCCTCGCTTATCCCCTCTTAAGTGCCACGATTCTTAAAGGTCAAAAGTTGTCTCAAGCCAACTAAATTCAGTTAAGTGTCACTGGCAAATCCACGGAGCCAAAGATCCATTCAAATTAACAAAATCAAAATTTTGAACTTCCAAACATTTTGACTTAATGCAGAAGGGCACTGAAAATTAGGGTGACCAGATAATCCATATCAAGGAGGAGACTTTGAGGAGACAGTGATTTGTAAACTGCCATTTCAATTAAAAGGACCTGTATTTCACTTGCTGAGTTCTTCCTGTGTTTTGATTGGTCAGTCTCCTATAATCATGCACGCGTCATGAATGTTAATGTGAAACAGCCTGATGAGTCTTTCAATCAAGGAAACAAACCAGTCAAAGTGCAAGAAGAACAACTATTTAGCCAGGCACAGGAGCCTTTCATTTTTAAAGTAGTAGCTGAAAGTGTCCTCCCTGACATGGATTATCTGGTCAAATTATCTGAAATCTGCTGTTCTCCTCCCTTTAGCTTCAGAAGTGTCTTAAATATCAAAGTCTACCACCGAAAGTGCTGTGAAACTGTAAACCAAACGCCTGCTCAGAAATTATGGCACAACGCAGGGGGAAAGAACTTCCAATGCCAAAAGTACAAACGACAAACACGGTCACCTGGGTTGACCAGCCATGTAACCATCTGTAGGAATGAACTGTATCTTTCTATCTTTGTAATTTCTGCTGGAGTGACTGCAGGAATCCAGTGGTACAATGGGATTTCCTGGGAGAGCTGCTCTAAGCCTACTTAAACCATTTCAAACAAACTGGGACTGAATCTAAAAAGGATGCAAACAATTAGACAGCTAAGTGCTCTGTACAGTCCGGGTACACGCAGTGACGTCCCCAGGGCCAGACTCACCCTGGGCTTGGCCAGCTCCTTGACCTTCTCGATCTCGCTGTCGGAGATGATGTCGTGGTAGCGGAGGATGCGTGGGCGGTCCCATTCGTCCTCCTGCTTGATGGGGCCCAGCAGATACCGAGGGTGCCGGCCGTTGTCGTAATAGCGACAGAAGAGGCGGCTTTGCCTGCGAGGCGTCTGCGGTTGGTGGAGGGAGGCGGCGTGCGAGTTAGCGGGCAGCCGGGTTCCCACAGCCACTGAGCTGCTCCCGCACTGATGGGAGCAGTAGACAGCTACTGGGGCACTCAAACACAGAGACCTGCCCTGGGGTGGGCCAGGCAACCAAGGCAAGTTCTTGCAGGATCTGGGCTACATTGCCTTGGACACTGCGGACTATGAATGTGCAGGAGGATGGGAACAGGACGGCATGCACTTGGAATGCAGCATTGTTTGGGCCCAGGCATTTTTCTTTGTGACCATTTACATGATTACACTACTAAAGCGTTACATTATTAATATATTATCATTAGTGTTGACTTGTTCTACGAGGTGCCCATCTCACCAGCTTGACTCCTTCTCCCCGGCACAGCTTCTCATACTTGTCTCTCTCTGGCAGGTGATCCACGGGCCGCCCCCTCTTCTCCCGGCCGCTTGCGTTCCTCTTCACTCCCTGTTCCGCCTCTGCCTTTCGCTGCTTCGCCAACTGGTACTCGAAGTACTTCAGGTTGCCGTTGGCTCGCTGGTGCTCTTGATCTTTAGGGGCAAGGCAGGACAGAAGGGTGGGCTAAAAACCACAAACTCTCCACACCACAAGCTTCTTTGGGCTATGCGTCATCCTTCCACCAACTTCGTTCCAATGATATAATAAAAAATTGCACGCCTAGTACTTTTATCCCATGAAAGGGGACAATGGTAAAAGGTGTGTCTGACTAGCGTGCTTCCAGCCCGCTGCACCTCCCCTTGATGAGTCAACTGTGGCTCTTCTGCCTTTCATGCACGACTTCACTTGATGCAAGGCATCCAGCTTGGTGAGAGGGCCTTACCCAGCTCCAGAAGCCTCTTGGTGAGCTCCAAGGCCTTCTCAAGGTCCCCTTGCTGGTATATTGAGTAGCTGAGGTAGTCCAGCACCATGATCTTGTCGATAGGAGACTCCTCGCCCTGATCCAGCTGTTTCAGGGCCTGAGTCATCCACAGTTCAGTGTGGTAGTAATCTGCTTCTGAGTAAGCAACCTTTCCCAGGTCGAAGCAGTCTTCCACCGTGAGGGTGCTCTTGTGTGTCACACCTGCAGAATGGGCAGCGTGAGTGGAGGTGTGTGATACCGTCCCGATAGCATCCCGATACCATCCCGTCGAACGGTCAGCCCACACTGCACCCCCTTAGCCTTCATGTTCCCCTCTAGGCCCCTCTCACCAGGCAGGTTCCCACTGGATATGGTCTCCGTTTCCAGATGGTAGGTGTCTTGTAGCCTCAGCAAGGCCTTGGCTGCTCCAATCTCATCCTCATCATTGGGGAAGTGCTGGCGCTGGATGGTCAGGTTGGAGATAAACCCTGGACAATGAAGGGTGCATGTTTGTAGGCCATAGCCAAGACAGATGTTCCAACCAACACTTTAAACCAGGGCAGAGAATCTAAAACCTTTCAAGGACAAGAACATTGTGTTAGACTCAAGCCAGTATTCTTAACTACTTCTAAATAAGATTTACTCTCATTGGGTACACGATCAATGTGGTGAATAAAAACTAAGACCAGAAATATGAACTAGCATATTAACTTGGTTAACAGACGCCTCTGGAAATCTCCCAGTTAGACAAGTGAAGAAGAGGAGCCTGATAGCCAGCATTTGGTGCCCTGCAGGAGCAGATCTAGAACAATATTCATAGGGTGGCACCTTATGGCAGACGTATATGTGCTGAATGCCAAGCGGGGCAGCTTTTTTAGGGTGGCAGTTGCCACCCCATGCCACCCAGGTAGATCTGCCCATGGTGCCCAGTATGGGTTGGATGGGCAGTGAAGCCATTCTGACCATCTGACATGTCCTTCAGCACCAGGTTCTCCAGCTCGCCCCACTCGGTGTTGAGTCTCTTCATCAGCTTGAAGGCATTGACGGGGTGGCCTAGGAAGCCCTCGGGGTCCTGGGTGGCAGTGGCTGTTAAGGCGTCGAGCTTTTCTGCCCACCTAGACACACACACACAATAATAGATTCTGCATGTCCTTAAACACCAAAGTAAAACAGCTTAATGAATTATCAACTGGGAAATGTTATGAAAGTTGGGTTTGGTGCTCATAAGATGCGCCAAAGGCATAGTAATAATCAGTTTAGTAGAGCATGTGAACGCAGGTATTTGGGGGTGTGTGAGAACGACACTGGCCCTCACCGTTTAACCTGCTGAAGCTTACTCTCCTCTGCCTGAATGTAATCCTTCAAGGAGGTGACCAGGTCCTTCTCTGTGTAGAGCAGATCAGTCATCTGACCTGGGAGGGGGAAGATCACAGTCAGCATTCACTGCAGCTGTCGTGGGTACTAATGAGAACAACTGATAATTATACTGGGATTTGGGGGAAGACAAGAAAATAGTGCTGTTATATTATGTGCATTATAATTATATCTTCAGTAGAGTGACTTCATTGTGTTCTGAAAAAAATGTGCTACTTGACTGACCCCCCCCCCCCGACAAGTGCTGAGCTGACTTAGGCCAAATTTAGTATGTCAGCAAGTTATGGGCCATGGTTAGCATATCCTGAGAGTTTTCAACCTGCTGACTGCAGAAGAATAAGGAAGCATGTCAACAAAAACAGAAGTGGGGAGGTGGGGGGCCCGGATGGAAGGTGTCCCCGCCCCCCCCCCCGCTCACTTACCGATCGACGCGAAGAAGTCATGAGCAGAGGATGTGTACAGCAGGCAGCTGAGCACCAGCAGAAGGTGGAGCGGCAGCTTCATTCTCAAGCAGAAGGTTCACCCCTGACTGCCTGACGGAGGTGAGAAGTAAAGCCGGTTACCGCGTTACCCTGAGCAGGTCTAACGCAGTCTTGCGAAATCGCTTGGGGGCTGAGCCGGCCATGTAATTGAGTCAAGAAACAGCAGCTAATATGGCCCGCCGCTATGGACCCGAAGTGGGTCATGGCCGGCGTATCGAGGGAGGCCAACACTAAAGGCGCAAGTGACTGTCCACATCTGAGATCAGTGAAAGAGCAGTTACACAGCCAATACTCCTAAGAACGTCTGCTCATCTCAATGGAAGACAAGCTGCTGTAAACTGAGACTCTATGATCCCACATAAACTGATCCCCACCTCACTGGACTTGGCAAACTCTGCCAGAGCACTGAAGGGGGCGTATTGGTACGCGACAAGCCTCATTCTCAGCCTACACTCTGCAGTTACGAAACACTGACACTGAATAGTCATCTCCTTCAGCCTAGCAGATTTCCACATGACTCTAGCTCTGCATGGAGGAACCTCCTACTCTAGCATACTTGGATTATTAGTTATTAGATACTTGGGCCCCAAGTATAGCTAATCCTAACAAGCCAAGAACTGATCAGTGGAGACATACTGGATACACATCCACTTTAAATAAAAACATCAGGTGTCTGTTTCATTCAGAAAGCCACACCAATATCACGGACAATCGGGTCACTGCCGGGAGAGGCGACATCACGGCCCAGGCCCTGAGCTGGACCTGGTGACAGGACGCCAGTACACGGTCAAACACGGCCCCTTGAGCAAGGCCCTTAACCCCCGATCCATGGGCGCCACTGCAGGTGGCTGCCCTTGATGCATCATGGAGATGGGATGAACGAAAAGAGAAATTTCCCTGAGAGGGATCAATACAATGTCATTGATTTTAAAAATCCCTATAGGATTCTTAATTTTCTCAAAATCTGCGCAGAGTTCAGACAGTCACCCTGATTATGAATCCTGCTGCTCCACTGAGGGGAATTCTGCCCCGTTATGTTGTTTTCTCAGACGGCACAAAATGGCAATGGTTTGTTTGTGGAACGGGTGTCAAGTAACTGGAGTGTTCCAGAAGACATGCCTCTGACAAAATCATGGGCAAACACACCCAGAATGCCTTGGCAAGGCACGGACAATGTTTTGAAAATCTGCTCCTGATCTATCATGCTGTCAGAGACACCGGTTATGCAGCCAAGAAAACGTTTTCTAAAAACGGAATCCAAGTCAGACAGGATTCCTGCGTTTGGCAGCCCTGGAGCCTGTGTCTCACTGAAAGCGAGCACAAGTGGATTCTGCTTGGCTGGCAGAATGCGAGCTGCCATAGGCTAGAGGGACAGGCTTCCTGTCTGCTACAACAGGCACGTCAGCCAATCACGTAGCATTTAATAAGCGGTACTCACGGCACAGAGATCATTTGCATTACTGGAGCAAGCAGAGGTTTCACTTTTAGACTGGCTGTGATTTGGAGTTTGCCAATTGCATCAGTACCAGTGTACATGGTATTGAATTTTGCAGATGCAATATTGATGCAAACTGTGTAGGTCAAATAATGGATGTTCTTTCCAGCAGGGAGTTTAACGATTCCCTTGTTAAATTGTCAATACAGTGGAGTTCTCTACCCCGGTCACAGGTACTCATCATGGCCACAGTTGGCGCCCAACTGGTGTGGACTGGCACTGCCCTCGAGTAGGGGAGTGTCCTTAAGTTCTGCATAGTATTTATGCTATTCAAGGTCAATGGACCTAACCTCCAAGAACAAAGAAAAGTTAATAGTTTTCCTTTTCCCAGACAAGCACAGGTATTAGCGGTGGGGGCAAGCCATTAGCAGTCTGTGTATCATGAATATTAGCTCTAGTGACACAACAGTCCACCAAAAATCTGGCACACACCAGCAAGGGGCAATCAGCCCCACGCAGGCTAATATTAACGGTCGCTTCTCCACAGGTGCCCACAAGGCATGTGGGCAGCAACCAATAGGTGTGGGAGGGTCCTCTGCAACAAAGCCTAAGCCCCATGCTGGGAAGAAGGTGCAGAGAAAAGGGGGGGTTGGGGGTAAACAAGCCGTGTATCCTTTCCCCCAACCCCTGTGTAAAGACAGCTGGGAAGACCACCCTGAAGAAACTGCTGTCCCCTAAATGACCCCATCTGTGCCCAGCGCCCCATCTACCAAACCTGTTTGTTTGAGGGAAGTGGTGCTTCTCCTTAAATTGCTAACCACAGCTGCTCAATTCCAGAATCAATTTTGTATCTATATCCCCTGAATAAATCCTGCCCCCTCAAGAGACATTTGCTTGCACCCATCATTTCCTGTGCCTCCTGGCCTACCGCTCTATTGCTGCGTGGTAGGACTAATATCACTAGAACACCAAAGTACGTTCCCACTGCACGGTTCTGGGTTCCTCTGGAGGCAAAGGCGTTGTGCAACCCCCATAAATTTACATATTATGGAAAACCCTATTAAGAACTACATGGATGCACCATTATGTCATACACAGGAACTGCGTTATGTAATAAAACAGCAGGCAGGGAGTAATGTATTGCGGTCTATAGGCCATACGAGGGAAGAAACGAAACAGAGAGAGATCTATAAAAGGCAGGTGGAGTTTTGCAAAGGCAACAAGGGGTCTGCAGATCTGCAGCAGACGTGTCAAGGTGGGGTGGGGGGGTGATGGAATAATCAGTTTACGAAACAGAGAGAGATCTATAAAAAGCAGGTGGAGTTTTGCAAAGGCAACAAGGGGTCTGCAGATCTGCAGCAGATGTGTCAAGGTGGGGTGGGGGTGATGGAGGAAAAAAAGAGAGAAACACCGACAGAGAGTCAGCTCCATGCCACGACATCACTCATTTGCTCAAGGACAGTGGTACACCAGAAGCACACCCTATGAACTAATTAGCACCACTTCACCAAAGGATCTCATTTCCTTCCACCATCCACTAATCTGCAGAAAGCTTGGCACAAAACAAAACAAAACATGAAACAAACTGGATCTGAAGTGGTAATTTCTCTAGATAAGTGCTACCTGCTTCTCCCTGCAAGCAAACAAAAGTGTGATGTAGGATGACTGTGACACACCAAACGCTCCAGTGGTTTGTCCCTGCCTGCACACCTGACATCATCATTAATGATTTTTATGCATAAACACAGATGAGGCTGGTCAAAGACAAAGTCATTTACAATATTCAATTATAGGTAATACAGGCTGTTTTGATTAATAGGTCTGTTTACAGCATCTTATGTATTAGTATACTTAAGAATATTTCATCTTAATCTAAGATAGTACAAATGAAGTATGAGTGTGTATATGTGTGGGTTTGTATTTACCACATTAAGGGGACCAAACTTACACAAAAACGTTCTGATGGCAGAACGAAAGATGATTGGTACAGAGTGATAACCAATCAGATCTAGTGTAAGGTGTCAGACCAACCAATCAGATGACTTGGTCCCACCTACTCTAGTCGCTTGGACCTGCCTCCTCTGCAATATGATTGGTTATATCGCAGAACCAACCATTTTTGTTCAGCCCACAAAACATTTTGAGCAAGTAAAATTCCCTAAGCTAAAGCCTGTGGGGACATTCTTTAGTTCCCCACAATATGAACTTTAACTTTTATAAAACTCTCTGAACGCGATGGAAAAAAAAGCCAGGAGTCTTATATTTTCATATGTATACCTCATAAAGATATGACTATGTGGACAGTGTGTGTGTGTGTGTGTGTATGTGTATGTATGTGAGATCTAGACTGGAATCCTATTCTGGGTGAACACCTGCCTTGTGCTGCCAGAGATCAAATCAGCCAAATCAGAAGTGTTTAGAAGAAAAATAGACAAACAGACAAATTAAAAAGACATGTCTTTGTGTGGATCATTTACACTGAGAGAACACATTTTTTCTTTACATCAGTTCCATGATCCCTGTCATGTCCTATATTGGCACCAAAACACTCAAGTTCTCCAGGGACTGTGACTGACACTTTCACCCTGTCTGACCTGGCTCAGGATCACTAGGAACACACAAAACCCACTGCATTTATGAATATCAAACACTGAATTCAGTCTTCGTTTAGTACAGCAAAATGTCATGAATTGGGACATAGCAATGTCACACCAGCCCCTGGTTTACTAAATAGGGAATTAGAGCCTGCTCTCGGCTGGGTTCAGTTAGAGCCAACATTATTTAAGCAGTTTTTCCACCGTCACCATTGCAGTTTTTTGCATACGGCTCAATTAACTTCATCAGATTATTGGTCAAAGGGTGTTTTCCAGCAGCCTGCAGATACTGGCTGGGTTGTTTGGTTGCCTTGGGGGGTCATGGTTCTTGTTGGCTGGCATTTTGCCTTGGGGCTTCAAGTTGGCTGGTTTATAGTTAGGGGATTCATGGGGTGTTTCTCAAAAGCAAGAACACAACTGGTGGTCTCTTTGCAAAGCCGGACTTGCTAACTTGCCTCCCAAAAATGAACTTGGATCATAGGATTGAACTCACTGGGTGAGGAGGCAACTGATATATTTGGGGCAGGAGAAGAACAACATCTGGGGATTTTTGTCCTCCTCTAATCCTGTCGGTAGTACTGGACCTGGTCTTTGGCAATGGAAGATGATTTAAAGACTCGTATTGAGAAACGACCTGGTGGGCCGTGCTGCTGATGTGTTCTCTTGGGTTTTATACTTGTGTGCCGGTTTGTGTTCTCGTCCCTTCTGGTTCTGTTCGATGTTCTTCAGTCCTCTGTTCTGGAGTCCACCTTCTGCTTCACCTCATCCTGTAGGCCATCCATCCAGTCATCGGGCCAAGTCACACTGGTTCCCGGTCTCCAGCGGTTTTGGGATTGTTGGTCTTGGGGTTGCCGAAAACCTGGTGCATTGAATTGGTGGCCCAGGTTGGGGTGTTCAGTCTCAGAATGGGTCAAGGCTAATAAATGGTTTTATCTAGTATGTCCCGAGTCTGAGTCATAACGAATAATTCCTCTGAAGACACTTGCCACTTATACATTAGAATCTGTTGATAATTAAGGCTGTTGTAGTAAGCTGGAAAAAGGTTTAAATGACAAATCGGTTCCATATTAATGAAATTCAAGCTGACTGGGGAAAATGATAAATTGGAAAACGTAGGCTGGCCACTGCAGAGCAGTACATTTCTGCAACTGGCAATAAGGCGGATGCTTTCATCAACAAATTTACACTTTTATCGTGTGGGAAAACACCGAGGGAGGCTAATCTTAACAAGTGACCGCACACCACACATGAGACGGGAAACTTCACCCACTGACTAGCAACGATTTTTATACTAGAGACAGCAAGCGTGACTATACCGCCGATTATATTCATTCAGAATAAGGAGAAGTGAACTGCCACGTCCTCGCGCCCCTCCCCCCCACCCCCAACAGTTCCGGAATGGGAGTAAAGTATCCTGCCCCCTGGTCCCAACAGCAGCCATGCTAGCCTCCCTTAAGCATGCGGCCGCCAACTGCACCACAATTGTTTGAATCCCACCGCAAGCTGCTCCTTTAACAGTAAACGCGTGTACGTGAACATGCACGGGTCCGCAAATAGGTCCACAAGCATGTATGTGTGTGTGTGTATGACTGTGCACAAGTGTGCAAGAATGCACGTGTGCATGCAACTGCACTGCAACTTCGCCTCCCACAAGTTAGTCAAGACTCTTTAATTCACTTTCGTTATTTAGTATCCGAAGGGGCAGCCCATTCGCCATTGGCCCGGAGCCCGTAAGTTCTTCTTAAGTTCAACCCCGCGACACGGGCGGTGCTCGAAGTAACAGAGTAAAATTACCACGACATGCAGAACTTACACATCTGTATACCATATTATAATATTCGCGACCATACTGCTCGACACATCCGCAGCTATTCTGAGACTATTCTAAAAATATAACCACCACACCACAAACAAATAACTGCACATTGAAAACCCATCTTAGCACTGCCCATTCCCGGGTGACTACACTACTAGATTTGTATATAAATTTTCTCCACCACGAAAGGGTGGGGAGAAATTCCAAGGGACGCAATGCATTGCGGCAGCCGACCTGATCCCCGCTTGCGCCGGCCGAGGGGCGCAGACACGCGCACACGCACCCCGCTTTTATTAATATCACTCCCAAACAACGCGCAGTTAAACGCTGGGTCATGCAGGACGTCCCTGTGCGGCCACTGGAGCGGGGACCGATAGGGGATCGCACCGGAGAAAAAGAGCAGGGTATCGCCAACCAGGATGCAGCTACTTCAGATAGAAGAAATTTCTAGACTTCCCCTGTAATACAGAGAGCTACAGGCTATTCGCCAACATTATAAGCAATTCCTATAAACTCAAAAGTAACAGCGCCTCACCCCGCAGCTCCAAAAAAATGAGTGATCGCAGTAGGTGTGATTTCTTTTCCTCCGCGCCCTCATCCGCCGTCTGTTTCCCCGCTCCGGGCTCGCAGGATCGCCGACTCCCAGATCCCCCCAACGCCGGGCTCCGATAATCCCAACCGCACGGCTGGTCCTGCTTTTTATATCCGTCTCTCATCGACATCTCCTCGGCCCCTGTGTCGCCATCTGGTGGCCGAGTGCGGGACGGTTACGTGCTGGAGGTCACACACTGCTGGGTTTGGGACATATCAGGGGGCTGGTTGCGGGCGGGCGGAGGGAGGGAGAGTACGCATAAACTAAATCATATCGGGCGTTTTTGGCAATCATACTTAATCATTGCAACATCTGAAAAGAGGGGAGGGGATTATTAGACGGACGGAGTCTTAGTTCTTTGCTTAAACCTCACCTCTATCCATTTTTATGTAATGATTGCCCTGTACTTTGACATTCAAAAGCTTCCGTTAAACAATTACTTTTCAAAAGTGAAGCCTGGTCTCTTCTCTAGGAGGGATCTGTCGTACGCAGTAAAGTTGATATGTGGTAAAGTGGAAATTCAATAGTGAAATTAGTCTGACAGACGGCTGCCATTGGGATTTAAATCTTATACAGTCAAAATAGCTGACAAACAACATATTAGTGAGATAACTTAAAATCACGTTGTATAAAAATACTCTTTGTACATACCAACTTGCGTAACTTATTTTGTTACATTTTATATGTATATGTATATTTGTAACATTTTACTTGGAATATGACTGCAGAAACAACTGAAAATAAAAATAATTCAAACTGCTAATTATATGAGCAATTCGTTCCTATAAATCATGCGCCTGGGATATTTTTGACCTCTCTTGGAGTGGGAAAGATTATTGGCTAGGGCAGAAATGTAATTTTATTTGAAATGACGTTTTATTTAAATAAATCGCAGATTACATTTAAAATGTTTGTGACTGTATTCTTCCCTCTGTAAATGTCATATACTGTGTGCTAGACAATGCAATACAAATTCATTTCACATATTCAAAAACTAAAAACAATACAATTACTTATTTCGCCTTTCTAATAACAAATGTCATTGTAGGGCAAAATCTACCGAGGATGACCCGTATTTCTTCACATTGAAAATGACCATCCTCACGGGAAGTGGGCAAGGCGGCATTTTGTCGGTAATTCGGGCAATTCAGTTTTATAACTTGCAGCACGAGGTTCGAGAATACAAGATATAAGGTAAGATAATACATTGTTGCATATATGTACAGTGACGCGTGCATTATTTTATTGATAGAGGACTGTGATTGTGTAAATAAGACACTGAAATGATTAATTATTGACAGGGCAATATAATGTAAATGAGCTGTTAGTTGATGAGAAACAAAAGCGTAGCGTAAACCCACGAAGGAACGAAAGGGCTGGTATTACACAGGGTGTTGTAACAGCTGGAATAACATGCTGCTTGCACACCTGCTTTTCGTCCCTCTACAAAGAGGGGTCGCTGTGCGTCTGCGCAGTGCTAACAGTTCCTGTGTAAACAGCGGATCCGCTCTGGGTCTCCTTTTGATGACGAAAAGTATAGTAGCTGCAGTAGGTATTTGTTCGTGTTTTTCCGGCAGGATTTTATTTCAGTGCCTGTGTCGATACGGTCGTAATGCACGACAGAAAGCAATGCAACAGTTAGATGTTTATGCGGAAATTACGAAATTGACTCCCATTTATTTTATTATAATTTTTTTTACAGAGATTCTGCAATTGTCGATATTTTAGATAAATTACGGAGAAGTTTGTCTTAATTGAGTTGAATTGCCGGTCTCCGAGTCAAATCGGTTACTTTATGTCGATAAGTGTTATGGTGAAGAATGGGTGCATTTCTTTACGAATAAACACGGTACTGTTAAAGAAAGTAGTGCACATTGGAAGTCGTTTATCTAGCTGATTGACAGCTTTTTTTAGAGTAATTCTAAAGCAGGGAATCTCTACTGCACAAGTCCAATGACTGAGCTAGGATTAACGCAAAAGCAGCGGAAATAGGAAAACAGCCATGTTTATTAATGACTTTATTTGTTTATCTGTGGCACGCCACTCATAGGTGACTTTTTGGACTGTGTGTCTTGCTGTGATGTCTTGCAGGCCCCCCCCCGCGCACGCGCACGCGCACTGCCCCCTGTCATTCTACGGATTAATTAAAATGCGCTGGATCCACGCGCTGCGCGCTACAATCCAGCTGTGTGGCGCGCGCCGCTGCTCCAGCTACGTGTCCAGAATGAGGTCCCTGACATTGATTACCTGTTGCCCAAATGCAATGTATATCACTGTTTAAATGTTTATACTGAAGGTGAACGCGAGAATGCAATTTATAACCTGTCCCTTTAAACAAATCCTTTTTTTAAACCACCACTTATGACGGATTCACATTCAGCTTTTAATCTCTCCCGCTTGTCGATTCAGGTACTTAATGAACTTGAAGGAGGATGACGAATCGTGTCGCAGGGCGCTGCAGTCCGGGTCTGTGCTGCTCTATCACAAACTTGCCCCCCTGCTGCAGAGGACAGAGAGGGGAGGGTACAAGCTGCCCGTCTTCCAGGCCCCAGGTATTTTCTAGAAACACTGGTGACACTTTTTACAGTAATAAATTAAACAAGATTCACAGCAGTGACAGTTGGTTTTACGCCGAAGTCATGTTTGCACTTGACTTATCGAATATCGACATGCTTATACACGTTTTTAACGTTAAATTTATTGCTTTGTGCTTGGATCATTTTAGCCCTGAGATGGAAATATTGCAGTGCTGCTTTTATTACGTTTTCAGTTGTAAATGGGATCCTGGAGAAGCTTGGGAAGGACACACAGCTCATAAACGACTCTGTCTTGATTGGCTGCTCAGACAGCCTCGTTGCACAGTTTTCCCTCGATGTTGGTAAGAGTGAAAATATTTTATAAAACTGCGTCAAGTTCCCTGTGTCAGCATTTATGACAGCCACAAAAGTTGGAACAAACCTTTAAAATTCTTATGACAAGTTATGTCAGCTGATGAAGGGCTTGTGATGATGTCATGTAACTGTCATTGAGCACCCTTAAGTAAAGTGTAACCAAATTTTTATATTGCATAAACATAAACGGATCACACATTAAAAGTATTTTCCCTCTGTTTCCTAGTGTGTGACCTAAAGTTTCACCTCACCAGCAAAGTCCACGCTTTTCCACGATATTAGCGATGTAGATAAGATGGATTGACAGCACTACCGTTAACCAATGTTAATTACATATTTTCTAGAATTTTCTCTTGTCTTCTCGCTATTTGATGAGAAATGATCTGTGTTACAGCGGACTTAGAGCAGAGTGCCGTGGAGGAGATCTGCCAAGGTTCCTTCACAGACCTTAGGAAAGTGTTTTTTCTCCTGAGAAGTGCAGAGGTCCCACTTGTCACCAGGGTACTGCATCTGCTCTCTTTGTTTCTGACTAATCCACCTTCAAAAGGCTTAGGCAAACGTCTTTCTCTCATTAGCCACACGGTGGCTGAGAGCATTTGCGTGTATGATGTCCACTTTGTCCTTTTGCTAAGAACGCGTAGATAATTCACGCTGTACGCGTCTGACGGACCCTGTGCCCGTGGTGTGCGAAGGGACAGGCCCTCCTGCGCTGGCATCAGACCCACGGCTACTGCAGTGCCACTGGGAAGCCCACCCAGCGTAACCAGGCTGGTAGCCAGCGAGTGTGCCACAGCAGCGGGGTGACCTATTACCCTCAGGTGAGTGAGCGGGGAATAGTAAATAATAGTGAATTTGGTCTTATTTCCATTATCAACCAGCATGACACCTGAACCCTAATATTGTCTATTACTTTAAAGATAGA
>JAODKL010000041.1:11471634-11488675 GCA_026780765.1 Petrocephalus schoutedeni
TTTAGATGCTTATGCTAGTAATTGCCACCTTCCTCCTGCAGATGGCGCCTGTGGTGATAGTTCTGGTCTCTGACGGCGAGAGGTGCCTCTTGGCCCGACAGCCCACCTTCCCGCGGGGCATGTACAGCGCCCTGGCAGGGTTCTGTGACATGGGTATGCCAACACGCACCGCCGCACCTAGCGACCCGAAAGCGCGCTGTCTCTCGGGATATAAATACTGCGGCAGGCTTCGCGGATTCGCTGGCGACGGCCGCGCATCAGCCGGCATGGTGGCTGCGTGCCGCGCCGAGGGTTATTCTCAGCAGGGAGCCTAGCGCTGTCCTTTGTACTATGACCTGCCCACGCTGACTTGACGGCGATCACGGCGGCAGGGGAGACGGTGCTGGAGACGCTGCGGCGGGAGGTGGCCGAGGAGGTGGGCCTGGAGGTGGAGTCGGCGCGGTACTCGGGCTCGCAGCACTGGCCTTTTCCCCAGAGCTCCCTCATGCTGGCTTGCCATGCCACTGTCAGCTCCGCCAGCTCACAGGTTAGCGAGACACTGCCCCGGTTATACGTGCCAGCTGTACAGTTTGTGTGGGCAGGTACCCACCTATCCCCCGGGTCTGTGACGTCATTTCCCACCTTAATAGCTTTTCAAGGGCATATTTTACCCCTCTGGGACAACAACCTACCAGTGATGAATTTAGATTTTATATAGCTATTTATCCATCAATCTTCCAACCATGAATCATGGTCAGTGGTTTGGGGGCCCTGGAACCTTCCCCAGGCAACATAGGGCAAACACCCTGGGTGGGATGCCAGTCCCTCACAGTATAGCTGCTTATGTGGATAATAGACGTCAGGTGTGCTAACTGTTAATGAGATGGTTTACTTTTTCCCGATAGATAAAACTGGGCGGGTCGGAGCTGGAGGATGCGCGTTGGTTCTCTCTGCAGGAAGTCCAGGAGGCTCTGCAGAGGAATAGACCGCCACGTGACATCAAAGGGGAGGCTGATGTATTCTGGGTCCCGCCCAGCTCAGCCATAGCCAATCAGCTTATACGGGAATGGGCCAATCCGCAGCTCGAATCATAGGCAACGTTCTGGTGGGTAATATAATACTTAAACAGTATATTAGAATGAGCCTCAAGATAATTGATATTAGTATGAAAATTTGAGATATGAGAAAGGCAGGTGATGTATAATAAGTCTATGGATCTGAGTTCCGGCATCCTGTAAAGAATCAGCAGTTATATCAATTCCACATTATTCTAATGACCGTAAACATTAATGGTTATTGAGTCACTTCTGAATTTCTCTTCTCTATTGCTTTTCCTGTACATGAACACTGGTCCAGGAAGCAGAGGACAGGGGACACCCTGGATAAGGTGCCAGTACATTTCAGGGCACATACATGCACACGCACGCACACACACACACACACACACACACACAAACAACAACAAACACACTACAGGCAGTTCACCTAACTGCATTTCTTTGGACCATCGGAGGAAACGGGAGTAACCAGAGACCCACCAACACCGGAGAACATGCAGTCTCCAAATACAAAGAGCTGGGCTGGGGTAGGGGTGTAAGGTGATATTTTGTCGAGGGGCCCAGAATTTCTAGCCCCGCCCCCTGGTGGTGGTTATAGTTTCCAGCAGCCAGTGTTACTGACAGTATGTCAAATTCCCAACCGTAGTAATACAACCTTTGAATATTATAAACACTGGCCCAAAATCTGAATTTATGCACAGTACTTGATTTTAGCTATTTTTTTGGGCGATGAAATTTACTGTTTGTGTGTGTATCAAACGAGTTTCCTTGCTTTTTAATTGTAAATAGATATTAATATGATTATTGCTATTGATATTAATAGATAAAATATGTATGCTTAGAAATTAAGTATTAATGGTGCCCCAACCAGGTCTGTAACGGGTGCCTTAGTTTACTGAAATATCAGACCTGCTGAAAATGATGTCTACGGGGGTAAAGCCTTAAACTGTTTGTGGCAGTAACTTCTGATAAAGGCATATACGAAATAAAGGAAAATATACAATAATTTATTCGAGGCCATTGCATTTTTTCTGTTAAATGTCATTAATTGCAGTTCACTTATAATTCATTTATGCGGTATGATTAGAGAATGTTGCGTTTTATGGTAGAAAAGAAAATATTTTACTACCCAGCCTTGTTGTTTTCTGCTTGACAACGGTTTGGCACCATATATCTTAGTAAATGTTTACCTGGAAGTGTATGACAGCCTAGTCAGTCGCAGAACAAGGATCTAATTAGTAAACGGTGATAAGTTTGTTTTATCCTTTAACTGTTGACCGGGAGGGAATTGGTGAGCGCCCTGTACTGCAGTGCGCGGAGGCGGCGATGAAGCGTACAAGTGCATTGACCTACCTGCCTGGTTAAATTATACCTAGAAGTAAAGGAAAGAATGTCACCGAGGCCTCAGCACGTACAAAAATAAATTAAAAAAATATTACAAAAAGGGAGGATCGAACAAAGGCGGTTTTTGTATCTTCTGCACCAGCGTATGGTTAGTAAAGGCAAGTAGGCTGTGCATGACTGACACCAGACAGTCAGCGTGGGGGAGACGCTCCAAAAGGTGATTATTATTCATAATTATTATTGTTGTATATTTAGATGTATAGTTATCACAGTTTAATGAATCAAACGTTGATGTCCGCTGGATGTGTATCAACGGACCACGGGCAAAAAAGCACAGGGTACAGGGTACTGTAAGTAGCGGTGCGTTTTTTAATTGCAATTAAAATGTGTCAAATTACACGACGGTGTTCGAAAGGATTTTTTTACTTGATTAAACCAAAATTACATATACTGAAAATACTGAATAAATATATTTATTACCTGTTTCCCAATCCGGTCTTGGGAGACCCACGACCGGTCCACGTTTTTGCTCCCTCTCCGCTCTCTGCCAGACAGCCCAGGTTATCGGGAGCAAAAACGTGGACTGACCGCGGGTCCCTCAGGTCCGGACTGCGAAGCAATGATTTCAGTGAAAGGTTAAGATCAAGGTTCGCAAAGAAAGTACATGTGAAATAAGTTACAAAGGAAACGATTTCTGACCCTGAAAGGTTTGTAAAATATATACTCCACGTCTTCTTTATGGGTTTAGATAGATAACGGGGACCTTCGCCTGGCCGGCTTCTGCTCTGCTCTGTACAATCATTAACAGAGAGCAAACAGAAGGTGCCCTAAAGATGAATGCCATCCAATTTATGTATCTCTTCTCAGTACATTGCTGCTAGCGCTTATTTTGAAACACATTTGTTTTTACAGTGTTACGCTTGTGTCAGGTGTAGTGCAGACGAGTCTGATGGTGCAGGGTAATTTAATAATTGTTATTTTATTAAATTGATGCCGTTCATAGCTCGCCAGAGGTACTGGAGTGTTTTTTGGAACCTTTTGCAAAGGTTAAGTATTGACTCTAAAAAGAAGAAAAGAAGAAAAAAAACGGCTGTAGTGTTTCTGTTTTCTGTATTCCTGTTTGATCTTGGTGATTTTTCACAGCCTGTCCCTGGTGAAGAGGGGCTGGAAGCTGCCCACTTCGTTGCTGAGAGTGCTCCAGCCTGAGAGATGGGAAGCCATCGGCATTTTTACTCGGACTGCCGTCATCCTGCCAGCCCTGCTCTTATACTCCCTGAATACCTGGCTGTACCGATTGCTCACCCAGATCTTCGTCTCCCAGTACCGCTTTCCTTACGCGGTGCAGCTCGCGTTTGCGCAGGTAATGTCGGGGGGTGCTGGGGATACTTACTATAGTAATGCCCAATGCCACATTAACAATGAAGGGGCGCCGTAGTTAACGCTGGGAAATTCCGTCCATGTCCGAAGTGGTAGTGCAGCCGATGCAGACGGCGATTTCCTGCATTTCCGCAGGTGTGTGCAGCGTTATGCAGACATTCAGCATGTGCAAAGTCCATGTAGGCGAATGGATACGATGCACGACAGCGTTAGTATTACCATTCTCTATATATATCTATATATATATAATATCACAGCCTCAGCATGTAGATCATTTAGACGTCCTCTCTGCCTGCCTCAGGCTTTTGCACAGTGCGGTGTGTATGTGTGTGGCTGGGCAGGCTGATCCCAATGCATGCTCTTCCCAGGCCCTGCTGACGCTGGCCTCCCTTGCCAGCCTGAGCTCTCTTGGCTGCCTCCCCCTGCAGCCATACTCGCTGCACCTGGGCGAGCGGCTACTGGTGCCCGCCATCTGCCAGGGTGCTCATGCCGCTCTGGCACTCTGGGCGCAGGCCAACGGCGCCGCCGTCCTGCACGGCCTCGCCGAGCGCCTGCTGCCCCTGTCCTGCGCGGCCTGCTCCCACGCCCTGGCTCTGACCCCGCCGCTCTCCGCCCGCTCCGCCCTCCCGCTGGCCGCGCTGGTGTTCACGTCGCTCTTCTTCAGCGGTAAGCGCCATGTGCCACGTGGGTGCCCGGTAGGGGTTCTCAAAACGACTTCTGTGCAGGAATTGTTTGGCCCTGTCTAACATGGGCACTACTCGCCCTGTGTTTCACTGCCAGATCGTATATATTATATAATTCATTGGATCAGTTCGCTTTAAGTGCGTACCTTAAACACACAATAAATCTGTCGTTAATCACTGCGCCACCTGCTGTTCCCTTTGCAGTCATGCGAGCCTCATTCTGGATTGATACCCTGATGTGCCTCTATGCCCCACTGAGCCTCTTCCTGCACAGTCTCTCCCTCTGCTGGCTAGCCAAGGTGGGGGAGGGGGAGGCTGCACACGGGGGGAGGCGGGTCTCCCCGATGGACCTCTGCTTCTCCCTGACTGTCAACAAAAGCCTGGTGCTA
Source organism: Petrocephalus schoutedeni (assembly GCA_026780765.1). NCBI lineage: Eukaryota > Metazoa > Chordata > Actinopteri > Osteoglossiformes > Mormyridae > Petrocephalus > Petrocephalus schoutedeni. Next base: position 11,476,465 of record JAODKL010000041.1, read on the forward strand.
GGTTTCCTGTGCCTGCTGCACCCAGACGGTGCGCCGGCACTCAGTGGAGGCTCCTGGCAGAGCCTCCTGTTCTTGGCCTACCTGCTGGGTGTGCTGCTGCTGGGCGCTCTACAGCACCTCCTGCTGGCCGTCACGGCACTGCGCTGCTCTCCTCTGACCGCTGCGCTGCTGCACACCGCGCAGGGCCTTGCAGAGCCCCTCACTAGCCTCCTATAGGGTGAGGCCGACATCGCAAGTGCCTCCATACCTGAGATGTATCACTACCATTCATTTCAACAGAGGTCAAAAATTCAGGTGCAGAAAGTAGAAATCCAGACTGATGTTTTGTTTCAACCAAACAGATGGGTGTTCTGTGACTGTGACTCTTTATACTCAACTGGTTGGTTGAAATGAAACCTTGGTCTGGATTAGTACTTTCTGGACCTGAACTTTCCATCTCTGAATGTCAGACTCAGTTTCACGTATCTGACAGAATGTTGTCTCGTTTTGTTTTTTTTTTTTTTTAAGATTAGTATTAAATCACTATTTAGAAGTTGGGTACCATGTTGAGTCTATGCCCAGCACTCTTACCTCAAATCCTTGCCTAGCTTTGCATGTGTGGAGTTTCTCACTGTGTTCGTATGCGTTTCTGTAGGGTACTTTCAGTACAGGGTCACATGTAGTTGGACGAGTTGGCATCTCCAAATTGCCTGTAGTGTGTTCACTGTGACCCAGGGGATTCATATTCTATGCTGCCCAGGACACTCACTATGACCCTGCACTGGACAAGTGGATGGATGTTCAGAAGTAATTATTCTGACTTGTCAGATTGCTGTTTGTGTTTAAACTCAGTAAAGAATTACATTAATAAATTTGGTGTTGAATAAGCTGATATGTGGTAAGTGAGTAGCAATCACATGGCCAGATATCAAAGTGGGTTTCAGTGGAGAAAGTGACGTGCTTTGGCCGTGTGGATGGGGTTTGCGGCCCGTCGTGTCCCAGTGATGCCGGTGAGCCATGTTACACCATGTTAACATAACTGCCGTCTTTAAATTTCATTTTAGTTAATGCCTCCGATTCTTGGTACAGTGCTGTATTTAGAAAAGCCTTTCCAAGTTAAATGGCCCACAGTCACAATGGATAAAGAATAGGGAACATTTTCATTTTGAGCTCAGTGGGAATCCAGAGGAAAAGTGTAGTCTCTAGAAACATACCATAACAACACACCAGTTATCTACTCCACAGCTTCAAATCATACTTGGACAGAGGTGGGTAATCCAGGTCCAAAGAGTAAAAATCCAGACCAGGATTTTGTTGCAACTAACTAGCTGAACACTCTGAGACTCTTAAAACTGGTTGGTTGAAACAAAATCCTGGTCTGGATTTTTACTCTTTGGACCTGGATTACCCACCTTTGTCCTTGGAGATAAGAATGGTCAGTCATTGTGTAGTAGGGACAGAAGTTAATCAGGTTTGCTTCCTGTTGCCCCCCTGTGACTTCAATGGTAAACAGCCGTGATAACTAATTTCTTAGAGATGTGTTATATACACCCTTTTAAGCCTTCCAAAGTTACTTCTGTTATTCTCCTATAAGCTTATTTGCACTGTCAAGTCTTGTTATCTGCACTGGAAGAAGTGAGGCTTGATCCATTCAGCCAAAGGTAAACCACAGCCTTTATCACACTCAGGGTCACGGCTAAAGTAGCCACACATGCGAGCTTAGACAGGAATGACATCAAAGACGAGTGAGACTTTCAGCAACTTTATTTTCCTTCAAACATTTCTAATTGCTAGAAATAAAATGCATTGAGTACAAAAATAGCAAACAGACAAACTGGTTAAATCTTGTGGGTGCAACACTATCCTAAACTGCTAACCTTATGAGATCATTTCTCAGAATAACCCGTCCAGCTGCACGCTCCTTAAGGTCAAATTGCAGAGCGTTTGCTGGCATCTTGGACAAAATTTAAACTGGAGTTTCTTTAGCTGTCTGAACAAGACTTGCCACTTATCTCCACCTAAACAGTGAACAACTGCCATAGAGGGAATGATTAAAAGGGGTTCAGCATACTTTCACTCTCGCCACATTATACACACACACACACACACACACACACACACACAGAGGCCAGCGACCTTCAGACTCTCCTGAGTATACAGGTCCTCATTTACTGCCCACTCTTCAAATCACACTCCCACTCAACAGGTGGCGCCAGAGAGTGGCGAGCCTTGCTGCAGTAGCCCCTAGTGTCTGAACACATGCAAAAGAAGCCCTGGGTGTCCAAACACATGCGAAAATCACTTCTTCCCCTTCTTGCTGGCGCCGGCTTTGCCACCTTTTTTGGAGTACTTCGCTTCCAAATCGGTGAGGAAGGAGTTGAAACCCTCTGCTCTGGACTGCTGCCTTTGCTACAGTGCGCCGGGCGTGGAGAAAGCAAGAGCACTTAGCGAGGTTGAGCCGCGTACGCCCTGCCCGCGGCAGCCCGGCGTGACCGGAGCAAACGTGACAGTGATGCGCCTCGTAGGCGGACCTACCTTCAGCATCGCAACCAGGCTATCCTCGGAGTTCATCCCCATCTCCTTCTGCATCTCCTCCGCCTCTTTCTGCTCCTTATCAGCCTGACGGCACAAACACCGCCCTTCAGCGGGGGAGTATTCACCTGTCGGCTATCCTAGGTTATAATCTAGGTCCCCAGAGATGTTAATCCACCCTCTGCCCATTGGTGACCACGTGCAGGGCTAACGGCTGGCCAAATTCGGGGCTGGGGTGTACCGGAAAGCCCAGGCACTCCCAGGGGATTCTCCATACCCGTCGCTTGCGGGCCTTCTTTTTCCTGCTGCTCTCGTGGGTGAAGGTGCGGAAGGCGGGCACGTCGCCGGCATCGACGGCGCTCTGGATGATGGCCGCGACGCGCGGCTCGTCCTCGTGGGTGCAGCAGAGCGCCGACTCCATGATCAGGTCCATGTCGCCCTCCAGCTGCACGTACAGCCTGCACAGGTCCTGCTGCTCCTCCTCCGTACCCTTGTACTTCTTCTCAAAATTCAATATGTCCTCCACCGTGATCTGAGATGCGGATGCACAATGGCTCATCAGGAATCAGCTAGACTCAGCTGAAAGAGTTTCTGTACCATGTTCATACTTAACAGATGAACTACATCACGGATAAGTGACCAATGTATTAAAAACGCTATAATAAGTATGCCAGGAAAAGTCACCTTGGGGAATAACAGTCTCCAGTACTCCTCCCAGTTACGGTCCTGGTCTAGAGGGCCAGACTCCTCGTCCACTATGCCCTGCTCGTCATACACCGCACGCTGCTCCTTGTCACTCAGCACGGCGTACACCTTCCCCAGAGTCTGCAAAGGCACACCGCAGGTTGTCAAAAACACAAAGGTACCGTGAGCAAACACCAAGCACGAACTGCAGGAAGAAGGTATGGCATTTGATGGGACGAGGCGCGCGCACGCACCTGGAACTTATCGGTGGCGCGCTGGTCATCGGGAGCGCGGTCGGGGTGCACCTGCAGGGAGACTTTGTAATAGGCGCGGCGCACCTCGTTATCCGACGCCCCCTTCGCAACGCCCAGCACCTCGTACAGGCTGGACGTCTTAAACAGCTCCTCGCAGTGCTCCAAGAGGCCCATCGCCACTCCGGATACCTCTACCTTTGCCACAACGCAAAAGGAGTCAGGAGTAACGCACGCAGGAAAAAAACAGACCAGCGTGTTAGAATTCCGATAACTACCCCCCCCCCCCCTAAGCAGCTGGCGGTACCCAAGCATGCCTGAGCTAAAGCTACCGGACATCTTTCTGGTCATGCCAGTGCAAACGCGTCGTTGCCAAGCGTAGGAATCTCTATCATTGTGGAGAAATGGTCAAATTAGCTTAACTAAACTTTACCAGGACATGAATGACCCAGGGTCTCTAATTCGCTTTAAGTGCTACCGCAGCTACCTGTGTCTAGATGTATATATGAGGATATCCTCATTTACAAACAATGAAACCAAATCACTGCGGACGCAGAACATGGCGCGCTGCAGACCGAGTAACGGCTTGGTCGCTGCGGATAATCCGTCTTGAGTCGTTATTTTACTCACGTTCAGCAGTAGAGAAGTTCGCCTCTTCCCTCTCCGCGACAAAATTTGGCGCGTCGCGTCACTGCGTCCAAAGCCCGCGCCGCCGTCTTGGCACGCACACGCATGCGCACTGGCGCGCACACTTCCGCCCCCTGACCCACGCTGTTAGGCGAGTCTGCGACGGTCAGCATACACGGCGCCCACGCTGTTCCTCTCTTTATAATATCGGCATCTGATCGCTTAACGCTATGGGCAGGATAATCTCACTTTCGCCGCCTGGTTTCTTGTCTAGAACAAACTGATTATATTTGATTGCGAGCATTTTGCATGGGGTCTGAACTTGTCTGACTTTAGGAACTGTTTCGGGAATTTTGTTTTGTTTATGCGTTTATTCAAGATGACCCGCCTATCCAGCAGTAATATAGTTAAAGAAAACAGACCCCTGTTTTTTGACCTTTTGTTTTTTTCCACCCTTTACAGTAGGTGGCAATAATGAACATTAAATTTGAACGCGCCAGCATAAAAAGGCATTGAAGAACAGGACGGATCGCACATCTCGCCGCTAAACTTTTCGTTCTTTACACAAAAATTAAAGGGCGATTTATAGAAAAGGGGGGATGTCAGACTATGGCCCTTTCCAGGTGCAGCTAGTCTCCATCATGGACATGTTTGTCCAGGAGGCCGTGCTGGCCATGGGTAAGCTGTTTGACGAGGGCGCTTCCTTCGGTCTGCGCCTGGAGGTAACCCGGGCTCGGGATGATGACGGTGACGTTCTGAGGAAGACATTACAGGCTGATGGCAAACTGCGGACGGTGAGTCCATCATTAAAGGCATCGCCCCCCCCCCCGCTTTGTGCCACAGCTGTGATTTATAATGTCAGGCACGTCCGTTGTATTTAATATTTGTTTTGGTGAAAGTCAGGGGTTTGGTGGTATCTGGAGGTGATCTGGATCCCAGTGGGTATCCGAGCTGCAGCCGGACCGCATTTCTGGCGGCCAGTGTCATCCCTGGCTGCCAACAGACATAATTATGTATAAAAATGTATACATGTATGAAAAATACATGTAATGTATAAAAATACAGCTGAAGCAGACTGACAATTTCGTGCAATTTTAATAACTTGTGCAAGGTTGAGACTGCAAACCCTTTGCGCGAGTGCAAAGTGAAGTTTTTGGTGTAGTTTTTGGAGTTGGTCAACAGAATGAACATGAAATGATCACACTTCCGGTGTTTAGGGGAACCATTCTCCAAGCACAAAAAGTCTCAGAGTTTCAAGTGAAACGCATGACGTGTAAGACATGAGAAAATTATGAACATCCCATAACTTTGCTCTAGGGTCAAGTCCATCCCGAACGCCTATAAAATCACTAGCTTTTGTCCAGTTATGTAACTAGGAGGACCAGATAGTCCATGTCAGGAAGGACACTTTGAGCTAGTACAGGATTTATAAACATCATTAAACCTGAAAGGCAGCTGTGTTTGGCTAAATAGTTAAGTTCCTCTTGCGCTGACTGGTTTGTTTCACATTAACATTACTGATGCATGCATGATTATAAGAGACTGACCAATCAGCACACAGCAATAACTCGGCGCTTAAGTGAAATCCTGGTCCTTTTAATTGAAATGGTAGTTTACAAATCCTATCCTACCTCAAAGCGCCCTCCCTGATATGGATTATCTGGTCGCGCCCCGAAGCATACCATTTTAATTTGTTCTTGCTTTTGGTCTAAAGCCATACACCATGGGATTTTGCTTGTCTCAGTGTTTATGTAATATAGCTTAGCCCTGCATATGTTATTTGCTTGATTAGTACTCACTTAATTTACTGGGCAGCTACTGAATACAATGGCTTTGTTTTCCCATATCTCCCTTGATTAATCGTACAGTTATAGTTTAATTTATTTTTAATTACGTGGCAAGGCAAGTTTATTTATATAGCACAATTCAGACACAAGGCAATTCAAAGTTCATTACAAAGACAAGAATACATTCAAATAAAAACATCAAAATCGCATTTAAAAGATAAGGGAAAAAGAAATAATAATAAAAATAAATTAATTAAAATGAACAAATAGATAGTAATACTAAAAACCCAAAACAGTCAAATAAATAGGTAACTGGAAAGAAATTACATTTTTATGAGAGAATATGACTAAACTGATTTAATTTATTGAAAGGCTGCAGCAAACGGAAATGTTTTTTAAGCCCTGACTTAAATAAGCTGACAGTTGCAGCAAACCTCAGGTCTTCAGGAAGACCCTTTTGTCCAAAATGATTTACAAGGGATGCATATAGCATGTTACAAACATGCGTGCTGTTGAGCAGGCGACACGGCATAAGTGCAGCTGGGCTGAGCCTCCGAAGAATGCCCAGACTAAGCAGTCCTGGAGCAGAGGCTGCACAACAACCTATAGCAAAGTGAGAGTAGTAATAATTGATACTTTTTATTTATCCCCATAGGGGAAATAGCTTTTTCTCCTCCCCCAGTCTCGCTCTCCGCGACGCCAAGCCCGGCTGTGGAGGGCAGCCACCTCTCGCAGCGAGGATGCGCTGAGGCCGGCCTTGAACCGGCGACCTTCCCATCACAGGCACAGACGGACCAGAAGTGCTGCGTGTTCAGGAGCGTTTTCACTTTTTTTTTTTTTTTTTTAATTGTTCTTGTTGTGCTTTTTCTAGATCCGGTTTGCGTCCGTCCTGGAGACTCTGCGTGACGCCGCTGTGGAGCAAATAATACGACTCGTGGATGAGACCAAGTTGCTGGTGCGTGGCGTGGAGAGGAGAGTGACTCTGCAGGACCGCGAGGAGAGTGGGCTGGCGGCTCCAGGGAGTCACTCGCACGCCTGCGCCGTTAGACAGAGCGGTGAGTGAGTCCTGTCTCATTGGCCAGCCTTTGGAAGCCGGAACCAGGGGCCTGCTGTGTGTGGCGCTGTTATTCGGTGATATTGGCTGTTCTGTATGAGGCTCTGTGTGCTTGGGGTTCATGACCGACTCATTCCTACGTCACATTTTCATATGGGCTCCGATTTATATTATACGACTTACAATATGATATTTTTTTCTATTGAACAAATGTTGAGCTGCTATTTTTAAACTGGTAACTGTATGTGCAGTAAAACAAATCTGTAACTTATTTATTAAAACTAGACCACATGTCCATAACTAGTGTTACTCAACCCTTTACCAAAACACTTAACCCATAATTCCAGAGAGAGATGGTCAGCTCCGAATGCCCTTGGAAGAAGAAGAAAATGTGAAGTCTGCTTTGAGGAATGAGGTCAGTCCATATTGCTGGTTCCGGTCAGGATCTGATTCTTTGCCAACTACTTACCCACAGTGCAACTGTCTGTGGTGTATCATTACTGTTATTATTCGTATTTAATAATTATAATGATGATGTTTATTTACATTATATTCCTCTTTAACTAGCACATTGATTTTCATTCTTGGCTATATTCATGAATGATTGTTTTATTCCAGTTATGGATTCCCATCTTTCTCTGCAGTTCTCAGCAGTTTTTATAATTCGGCCATTGACTACTTGAGTTGGCCTCTCCTTGTCAGGCAGCTGTTAGTGGTTGGTGCTGTAGTAAATGAGGGGCGGCCTTTTTCCCAGCCATGGCAGCCTAAATTAGTTGAAATTAAGAAATAGACCCATTCAGCTGGAAGCTCCAGTGCTTAGAAATAATGCACATCTGCATATAGCCCAGAGCCGTGCTTGGGGGAATCCTGCCAATCAGAGTGTCCGTGGTGCTATCAGGTGACCGCTGTCCCGCCTCCCATCGAGTGCTCCACATCGCTCACACGCGCTTGCGTGTTGAAGCAAGTAGAGCATGAATAAATCTCCCTGACAGATGGGAAATAAGGGCGGCGGTGACTTTGAAATGGGACGTGGACACGGTTGGTTAGTCAGTATGATTGATTTGACCGCTAGTGTTCAGCCCACTGTTTATTTTGTTTCTCTTAGTCCTTCTTGAGCATTTTAAATCTGGGCCATATAATTTATTTGTTAGATATGAGAACTGATTATTTTGGGTATTAGGTGCAGGCGGGATATTGCCAACCATTGTCTTTCTAAACCTAAGAGATTCACTACTGCGATTCCTAACGTTTCCAGACTTCCCGTTCACAGTATAGTAGCTCAACAAGTAGAGTACTGCACTAGCAGCACAGTGGCCGTGTATTAAAATCCCAGGGAGCGCACATTTAAATTATTAATTATAAATGTGGTGATTGTCTCAGTGGTGCGTTGTGTTGCCAACGATGGAGACTTGTCACTGTAGCACTTTGTCTTTGCTGTGCATTCAGTATAGGGCCTGATGTGACTTTGATGGTGTCATGCTGGAATGAGTTTCTCTGCTAGTCCCCAGACATAAAGGAGGTTGTTCCTGCGGTGCTCCTGACTGGAGAAGTGGGGCTCCGAGACGCCATTGGAAACGAATCTCCAGAAGCCGCAGTCATCGGTAGGCAAGCTGGGCTCATTAGGCAGGGCGCGGAATGTGCGATTAATGACTGCCCATTTCTGTCCCGAATGCACAGTCTGATGGTGTCTGCGGTTTTATCTGCAGAGTCTACTGGGAATGATGGACAGGTGACTTTTTACCAACATGGGGAATCTGGAGGTGCTGACGGGGAGGGGCAGTTTCCAAAATCGGGGTCGAGTCCCGAGCGGCAGGACCTGGCGGCCGTACTTCTGGAAGACGATTTCGACATTGAGGAGAATGATGGTGTCGGAAGTGGCGGCTATTTCCGGGCTCTCGGGAAGACGGGAAGGGGAGAGAGACTGTTCAGCTGTAACAGCTGTGAGAAGTGTTTCTTTAAGCTGAGCCACCTCAAGTCGCACCAGCGAATTCACACGGGAGAGAAGCCGTTTCGCTGCGCCCACTGTGGGAAGAACTTCACTCAGAAACACAGCCTCACTGAGCACCAGCGGATCCACACGGGCGAGAAACCGTACTGCTGCGACTCGTGCGGCAGAGGTTTCAGTAAGGCTGCCCACCTCAAAACCCACCAGATAATCCACACCGGAGAGAAACCGTTCAGCTGCTCTGTATGTGGAAAGAACTTTACTTTGGCTCAAAACCTGAACAGGCATCAGCGAATCCATACAGGAGAGAAGGCTTTCAGCTGCGCCATGTGTCAGAGGAGTTTCACACGAGCCGTCACTCTGAAAATCCACATGCTGATTCACACGGGAGAGAAACCCTTCAGCTGCATTTCCTGTGGGAAGAGATTCCGGCAAGCTGTCAACCTGAAGATACATCAGCGGATCCACACGGGACAGAAGCCTTTCAGCTGCTCCACGTGTGGGAAGAGCTTTCGGCAGGCCGTGAACCTCAAGATCCACCAGCGCGTTCACACGGGAGAGAAACCGTTCGGCTGCGAAGACTGCGGAAAGAGTTTCACTCAGCAAAGCAACCTCAGCTTGCACCGGCGGATTCACACGGGCGAGAAGCCGTACAGCTGTGTCGTCTGCAGCAAGAAGTTCAGCAACGCTTATAGTCTCAAGCTGCATCAGCGCGTCCACACGGGGGAGAGACCGTACAGTTGTGACAAGTGCGACAAGACCTTCAGCCAAGGTAGCCATCTCAGGACGCACATGAGAATTCATACGGGCGAGAAACTGTACATGTGCGATAAATGCGGGAAGAGTTACTCCGACCTGAGAAACCTTAAGCTGCACAAGTGTGTTTACTAGTGAAAGTATTTCCGTACAACACATGGGAATTTTCACTGTTACTTCACAGGCCCAAATTTGTTTTGGGGGGTTTTTCCACCGCAGCAAGTACTGTACTTTTGGTACTTTCGGTACTTCCTTTGTGTTGGTTTTCCACAGACTGGTACCGGCGCTAAATGACATCATCAGTAACCGCCCATGAGTGACAATGTCACGCCAGTCTGGTACTTCTTTTGTGTTGGTTTTCCACTGCCATAAAAACTGGTACCGGCGCTGAATAAAAGCACAACGTGAGGCGGGGCAGTTCGTACTGAATTCGAAAAATGGCTGTAGTGTACAGCTGGACGATGTTGGATATTAAGTCTAACATCACATGTTATGCACATGCAGTTCTTACATCGCTGCTGAGTTACATTAAGATCATAGTTTTTCTTACTTTCATTTTTATACAGACATTATGGACGGCGCAGGGCGTTAATGTTTTGCTAAAACATTTTTACTTTGGCATAGGGAAAAAGCTTAGCTAACTTTGCCATTTTAATGATTATTCCTTGCATATATTATATTGGATATAAATATATGTTTTCAAAATCAGTTTAAAGTTTACCTCCGCAGCTTTTGCTTGGGCACTGCATGCGTTCTCTGAGACCGTCATAATCATTCTCACCCATGCTATTTAAATCACTCAGAGAGGTTTGTGAGAAATTTAACTAATTTTTAAATTTTATGTTAACTAACCTATAAATACCCCAGAATCTCTTACAACAAAATCACATCGATATATCTGGAGACTCTCCAATACCATGCTGTAGTAGTATATTAAATAAAATACCTTTTAAATTTCTTGTTACACCATCCAAATCTTGTTGTACAGATCTGTTCTTCCGACCATATCGCAATTATTATTTTTTACTTTGTTTATTGCTGTTTTCTGAGTTCGTAATGTTTTGTCAAGACGGCGATCGCATTGCGTTTCAGAATCGGGCTATTTGCATAACCAATCGACAGCAAAAGCGTTTCAAGTTACGCCCCAAAGTACCGAAGTACCAAAGAAGTACCCCAACTGGTTTGGCACTTTCGGTACTTGACTTTTAGGTACTGGTACTCGACCGGAAGTCAATGGAAAAGCGAAAGTACCATGCCAAAAGTACCGAACTTCGTGTAGTGGAAAAGCGCCCTTTGAGGGCAGTTGAAATCTTTGGTGTTTTATTTTTAGATGATAAAATACAGGTTTAAGCCAGACTTTGTTTTTCAGTATTTTATAGATTTCAGTGCATTTTATATGCTAACAGGCTATTTTTATTAATATAAGGATTCCTTCGTGGCACATTCCTAACTTTGGTTTTCGCTTCATGCATTTACAGAGCGGGAAATTGGCTTAATTTCCTTGCTGGGGCACATTATGAGACCCTTCTGCTACCCAGTCTACAACCTGCTGCCTCGGTTGTGATTAACATTTTATATGGTGCCTTTTGAGGGATCCGATTATTTTGCACCCTGCTGGCGACTTTCAAAGCCTTTACTTGGCCTGCAAGTAAAATTCAGTATATAGGGAACTTGTTATTCAGTATATAGGGAACCAGTTTTAGCACCTTTTTTAATTGCATCACTTGCAAAATCTTTGCAAAGCTACCGCAAGGCAAAGGCTCAAGGGTAGATGAGGGAACGGGACACAGTAAATTAGGGAGCGCGGAGCTTAGTGCTGCCGCCGCAAAGTGGCTAAATCATCCCGGCAAATCTGCTTAACGAAGCGGGGCTGTGAATAACCTGACTGGGAGGTTTAGCTTTTAAGTTGAGATCCGCGATATGCTGCATATTTAACGTGCTTATGAGCCGCTTTGTGCTGGGATGTATGCGTTCTTGTGTGGAAATTTACCTTTCTGGATGATTAGCAAGGCATCGCTTTGAATAGTGGCAGCGTAGAAGAGTTTTTTGAATGTTTTTTTTTTTATTTTGTTTTTAATTGGTTTGAAGACATATACTACTTAAAACTGAACTATGTCTGAGTGGTTCAGAGAAGTTTACTTTAAGTACCTTAAATAAAATGTAAATACAAAAATGTACCATCCACCCACTGTTTTCACCCAATTTGCTGGTTATTTAAGAAGCTTGCTGTGGATTAAGGTAACTATCTGTCATCCGTCCATCCATTCATTTTCTGCATCTCCTTATTCTAATCAGGGTTGTTAGCTACTCTCCCTTTTCTCTAAATTTAGAATATTTGTCAGTCATGCTTTTGCCGTCCTTTCCCATCACAGCATGAGTGATGAAGGTGAATCTACCCCACCCTGTTGTTGGCAATGTGGACTGGAGATCCACAGCTGGGTGACTTCCCAGAACGCTCTCGGCCTCCATGTAGGGGATTACCATGGTGGACACCTCCACCATTAGAAACTCGATCATTAGAAATTCCATCAGTCCCACTTTAACCAATAAGTTATTTAAACACAAAAAAATTGAGTTTTTGTATTGCAGCCTTAAT
>JAODKL010000041.1:11505854-11517031 GCA_026780765.1 Petrocephalus schoutedeni
TCATCATCAGTCTGGGTCACCTTTATCTAGGTGTGTCCTTGAAAAGTGACACTTGCCTGTTTATGGTGGATTTTTTTTCTCTTCCTGTCCTGTTCTCAGCAGGTTGTAAACAAATTTCAGGCTCTAGGTGGAGGTTTCACCTGCCAGGTAACATACTGGATCTGTCTTACATGTATTGCTTTGCAAGGATATTCATCGAACAAGACTTCACATCTCACATAGTTCTGGATTAGCACACAGTGTCTATTGTCATCTAGTTTAAAACCCTTCCTGGCTGATTATGTCTCTCAGAGTTCATGTTTCAGAAATTGGGCTGCATGATATCATGTGCACGTGCAGTAATCGCATCACATTTGTTGGCACTGCTTTGTCTGTTGACAATTTGCAGCTCCACCGCCAATTTATTTGACATACTCTTTTGATCATTAAGTTCTACTTGGCTATAGTTTTGGCTATAGTTCATTTTGGGCAATTTCATCTTTTTTTTTTCTTTTTTGCTGTTTTATAAATATTGCATTGCTACTCACGGAAATTTCACTTGTCGTGATATGATATCATGCAGCCCTATCCTGAAACGTAACTTTCTCGTGCCTGAACCTTGGTCAGGACTGTCTGTGTGCCTGATACGTAATCGTCTGAAGTCTCCAGGCTCACCCGTGCACCACATGACTAGTGCATGGTCGCAGATTACGGAAATGTTAGAGCCATCTGTCATAAAAAATTCATAATGTCTCAGTTTGGTAGGGATTTAGATGGAACTATTGTCTAACTTTAGTCACCGAGGCTAATGGAGACGTAATGGCTTCATGATTTATTCAACCTGATCGGTTTGGTTTCATGGCCGTTCCTAGAAGCTGTCCGCACATATTGAATATTCAAGTTGTGTGGGAATGTAAGGGTTTTGTAGATGGGCTCTATATTGTATTGTGCTGGTGAACAATGTGACTGATATTTTGTTTGTAATTATACAAGGGGTTCATGTGTAAAGCTCGCAGTGGTTAATTCAAATAAAGATGAGTGTGTCAGGCCTCCAACCCTCGATGGGGGTGGTTCTCTTTTGCTGTTCTATCGGTCAAGTGGCTGAAGGACATTTGTCTTCTCCAGACGCTGTGATGTTATGATGTCCCAACTACAGCAAAGCTTGGGTGATGCTCGCCATGGTCAGAAGCCAGCTTCTGCGGGCCTGGATCCGGAAAGTGGCGGACACGCCCTGTGGCTCCGACCATCTGCCCGAGCGCGGTGCCGTGCCACCCCGCTGCTCTTCATTGCTGTGTGCTATCAGTCTCTCGCGTGTATTTCCCTAGTTTGCATGCTAGTCTTTGTGATGCTGTCAGCCTGACAGGACGCTGTTACCACTTGACCACTCCACCCCCCAGTAATGCTGTACCATTTCCTGCTCAGTCAATGACAATACTGCAGTGCTTAAGACCCACCTAAACGAACTGGAATTCATTTATGTTTTTTAGTTATATTTACATGGTTTAAAAAAAAAAAAAAAACAAGTATTACAATTTAACAGAAGTCAGTGTTGCAGGAAATTGTAACTGCCCAGAAGGTAAACTGAATGAGAGATATCAGCTTGGTAATTACCCTTTATACTTGGCCCTCTGGTGGGGAATTGTGAAGGTCTCCTCTTGTTTGTTTATTTAGTCTGTGGTGTTCAGTTAATTTTTTTTTCTCTCACGGTGCTGTGGGTAAACTGCTCATTTGCAGTCTTCTGTAGTAGTGCTGTTCTCAACGTTCCTCTCTCCCCCGCGGCCTGCATTGATCCGGTCAGTGGGCTACACCAACAGTTAATGGCCCGTTATTGACGAGCGCATAAACAACAGCAGGGCTTCACGTCATCGGCTGCCCCTCATGCCAAGGAAGCGCCCTGGTCTAATCTCAGGTCGAGTGCTTCCATCTGCAGGACTTACCCTCTCGGTCTGGGTCCCCTGCAGTCCATGAGCGTGCCTGGAGGACAGAAAGATCTGGGTTTAGGTGGTGATTCCTGAATTCCTTTATGCAGTATTCTGGAAGGAATGCCAGTCCTTACTCTGTGGTGGCTTTTAGGTGTGGGACACCCGTGTAATGGAGCAGTCAGGAACCAATGGCTCCGTTTCTCATTATTGTCTTTTTTTTTGTGCGCCTGCCATGTACATCTGACCTTTGTCCTAATGTCTGCTAGAATTGCTCCAGTTCCAGGGTCACAGTCCCACAAAGGGAAACATAGTAATCAATGTGAACAACACACTGTCTACAACAACCTCATGAGAAGTCAGCAGCTCCCACCACTCTGCCCTGGGGAGCCACCGCTACACAGCTATCAAATATTAAAGCACCTGCTTTCAAACACTGCTGTTGGGGTCCTGGTTGCAGAATGGGGGTGCATGAGGGAGAGGTCATAACATCTTTTTTCTGTAACGGTGCTTTGATCTGTTTAGTTTTGAGTTATGTAATTCTGTGGGGTGGGGCAGGGAAGATGTTTCAGTTGAAGGATTTTCCCCAGCTGCAGTGAAGGGGTGTCATTCTGACACAGTAACACGGAATGTACCGTGCCACCTAATCGGCTTTTCCCAGCCTTAATTGCTGTCTGCCGTCGAGCAGCCCTCACAAGCCCTAAGAGGCGGCTCCTGGGAATTTGGCGGACGCATCTCAGTAATCTCCTGGCGCCCCTGTGGAACTACAGGGTATGGAACTCATCATGCGTGATGCTACACGTCTCCGAGGCCTATTACAGAGCATTGTTTGAATAGCTGGCGTCTTCTGCATCTGCAGCGCCACCCAGTGGCCACTGCTGGCCATGAACTGGTGTTACTCCTTTGTGCAGCTATTTTGATCTAGGTACATTTGATACAAAGATGCCTTTTTTGTGGTGGTGTCACGTCAGTGCAGCAGTTTGACGTTTGCATTCCCATGTCTGAATTTGAGTCCATGTGTGGCTGCAGTCCTGGGTGGGTGGGCCAGGGGTTAAGGCTTTTTGATCAGGCTATTACATGGCATGTGGTGCTTCTCCAGGGAGCGGAGCATCTTGGGCTCGGCCTCTTGGGGCATCTCGCCCTGTCCTGCTGTGTCTTTTTGACTTTGTTTGGCCTGTGATGACTGTCAAGCTCCAACAGAAGCCTGCATAACATGACAAGCCTTCAGTGGCTACACAGTCTCATTGTCACAGCCAGAGTGCACTCCCCCCCGGCAAGATGGAGTGAAACGGGCTCTACAGCAGAGCTTCCCCGAACTCCTGATACTGATCAGTGTACAGCACATCACCCGGACTACTGTTAGAGGTCAGGCTGCTTTTTCTCCTGGAGTAGTGGCATAGTAGTTTGGCACGGTAATGTTCCTCTGGCATAGAATGGAAAGTGGTCCGCTGTCACCAGTGGTTCACCATCTTTGCCTCATGGGCCCCAAAGTGGAATGCAGTGGATGAGGGGGACCTCTTCAGGACACATACAAGGATGTGGTGCCCAGAACAATCCCATTAGACAGTAACAGCCTTTTCTGACCTTCAGGCAGTATGAGACTGCAGAGAGACCCTGCCTTCTTCTCATTTAACAACCGAATCCCTGTGAGTAAAGACTTCTATAAACACCGCTGCCATTATAAGTATGATTACACCAGCGGGCTGTAGCTATAGTTGTGCTATCGTAGATCTTTGGTGCCCCTCTCCCTGATTCGGTATGTGATTTCATCTTGAGTGTCGTCTCTGTGCTTTATTACCCATACTTCTGTCTCCGTGTCTCCTGCACCTGAGGGTGTTCCAAGCCTGAATGTGGTCTCACGGATCTGATCAGGAAAAACATCACATTCTGTCTATTTTCGGTTCATGCCCCACCCCTTCCCCGCCACCCCACACCACCCACGCCTTGTTCCGCGTGTTTATATGCTCAGAAATGTAAACAGACGCTCCGAGGGGGAAGCGTGCATAACGTGGGCAGATATGTGCAATAAAATCCCGTCCTCATCCTCTGGAGGATGAATTGGTCTCCCTTGCTCCCCCAGCTCAGGTAGGTGGCTGTCTTAGGCCGGTGGTACAGTGATGTCGGAATAACGTCTCTTCTCCAAGCCTGTCTCAGCCTTCACATCTTAGAATTTATGTAACGTGGGGAATGACCTTTGGGTGTTTCTTGTTCCAGACAAATAGGATGGGTTAAAATATGCTAGGCGTGACTGTTTTAATGATTTCTTTCTTGTGTTTTGTATGACTGCGGGGTGAGGATCCATGTGCCAGAGGCAGCGGTGTGGGGTTCTCCTGCCTCACCCTGCTCACAAATGACTGTTCCTCAGTTAGCAGCCTCATTATTTGTTAGCCGACTGGTGCTGCAGTGTCTGGATGGACGAGCGACAGATTGTGAAATTACCAATGGGGTCCCCTTTGACTTTGAGTACTTTTGAGTACACATCACAGCACTTATATTTACATGTTTTTATGGGTGTGGGCAGGTCAGGCACTGACTACTGGAAGAACAGGTATGACTGCATCTGTGTTTGATGCTGGGTGTGTGAATAGTGCGGTAATAGCACTGGGACCTGCATTTGTGCACTGCTTGAATGTAACACAGTAGTTCATACTGCTGAACGTATTCATATCACATTTGAAGTACCAGGTACCCAATGGCTGTTTCTTGTCAGAATGTTAGTGGCTTTATCATGAGTGAGAGAAGGATATGCGCTTGTATTTGTGTGTGATTTTAAGCTCCCAAGAGGGTATAAATATCGCATTGTTACTTGTTGAAATTTCACTTATCGCGATATGATAACATATCATATACAATGCCTAATATCTCAGTTTGGAATGGATTTGGATGGGAGTATTGCCTAACTTTAGTCACTGAGGATACCATGTGCTCCCTTGTCCTGCCTCGGGCACGCGCATCTGTCGAAGCACATGTTTCAGCGGTGCTCCTCCGGCAGAAACGTACAGCGCTTTGGCTCTGACTTCTAAGAGCCATATGACTTTCACAACCGTTAGGGTCCTTAATTAGCCACACCGAATCATGTGCTAATGGAATGTTCTTAATGTTATCCTCCTCCTAAGCTCTCCGTTAGTCAGTGTTACATTGAATTTTACTCTCTCTTTTTCAGTTTCATCTGCCTGTCACTTCTCAATGACACCGTTAACAGCTGATGGGAGAGAACCTATTCCACAAGTCCACCATGGTCTCCCGGCT
This sequence comes from Petrocephalus schoutedeni, assembly GCA_026780765.1. Taxonomy (NCBI): domain Eukaryota; kingdom Metazoa; phylum Chordata; class Actinopteri; order Osteoglossiformes; family Mormyridae; genus Petrocephalus; species Petrocephalus schoutedeni. The sequence goes on from JAODKL010000041.1 coordinate 11,511,002, forward strand.
GCCAAAATTTGGTGCCCGGCCCCCTGGTGGCACCAGCCCCATGTTGAATGGATCTGGCCAGTCAACGCCTAGTGTCGAAGGGAAGGTTCCCCCTCAGGGGAAGATCAACGGGATGGTGCACGCGTCGTCCCTCCCCGCCCTGAAAAGGAAGACCGGGGGTGGTATTGCTAGCCTGCCGATACCTAGACCTGAGCAGGACTTGGAGGAACAGCTGGTGGCCATGACTAGGGTGGTTAAACAGCCTGCTTCCTCAGCCTCCCAGCCCAGACGCCTCTCTCCTGTCCCTAAGGGGAACTCTCGTGGAGGTCCCGTGCAGGGGACGCACAGCCCCAAACTGAAAGGCTCCAATAGTGGCCCCACACATTCCTGCTCGGGCCTGCGGCGTCTGCTACCCGACGCCAGCTTGCGACAGGGCCTGTCTCGGTCCAGCGACAGCCTGAAAGCCTTGTCCCTGGACAACATGGTGCGATCACAGAGCTTTAGCCACTTCAAGCAGCTCCCCTCCGCCAGCCCCTTGCCCGTGACCAGATCCCTGTCCTTTAGCAAGGGCCGCGCACCCTGTAGACCCTGCAGGCCTAACGCTAAAGATCCTGAAGCAGCTACTGGTCTGGTGCCCCCTAGTGTTGCAAAGAAGTCTCTGCTACCCGGTAAGCCCTCTGTACTTGGCTACAAACTGACACGGCCTTCCATGGTCAAGCATCCGCAGTCCTCATCGAGGCAGGGAAGCAGAGACTCCATGGTGACGCCCCTCACCTCCCCCGATCCTCTGAGTGATCTTGGGAGAACCCCGGAGGAATCCCCGGCCCCCACGGAGGCAGAGCACATCTCACGTTCCACATCAGAGTTCCTGGAAGACATGTCATTGTCTTCTACTTCCTCCTTGGAGCATGTCGACACCAGCGAGGAGTACCTGGATGACTTTGACAACCTGGGGGATGTGAGCGGTCTGTTGCAGGTGCTCTCCCCCCCCAGGGAGGGGCTTCTCCAATCACAGCCGCGTGCCCTTGTTGACAACGCTCCCACCAGCCGACAGGACAGCACACCCAGCCAGACGAGTCTGCACAGCTTGCTGTCTGATGGTGTGGATTGGGCGGAAATGGGCCTGACAGGTGGGAAGAGACACGGCGGGAGGCCGAGGTTGGGGGTCTGGCTGCGAAACCTGAGAAAGCTGCTTATTCCAGGGTGTTTCTCATGATGCTACCAGTTAGACACATAGTGACAAGCAAAAAATGTCTTAGATTCTGTATTTTTTTGGCTTAATGCAAATCAGTGTCTTCTGTGGATTGTAAGATTATCTGCAAAACAAGTAATTTGTGTATAATATTGGACTATGGTACTTGCATAAAATATGAATCACTTGTTGCTTGAGCACTTAGTGTTTACCCATTTTCAGTAAGAGTTTACGAGATTTCATTACAGATTCCCCAAGCAAGAATGAATGGCGTGAGGGCCTGAAGAGGGCAATGACTGTTTCCTGTGTCCTCTTGTACTTCTCCACCAGGGGGCGACAACGACTTCAGACTGCCGACCTGCCATAGCGACCCGGCCCTGTCCCCAGAAGTGGGGTGCCCTCACGGCTCATCTCTAGACCTCTCCCCGTCTGACAGTTCCGGTGGCACCTACATGTGGGATGAGGAGGGACTGGAGCCCCTCGGGGTCCCCACGCACCCCTGTGGCAGCTATGACTCTGACATCAATAGCATGGTACGTGTGCTGGGCATCTCCCACTGCCCCTCTGCTATGAGGGGACCTGCAGGCAGAAATGAGGCAAAAGAAAGGGGCTCTTTAATAAGATTGTCCTTCAGTGTAATTGATGTTTAATAGACCAGGGTTATCAGAGAAAGGATTCATTCCAAGTCTGGACAGGGTACCAATGAGTCTTTCGTTTCCTGGTGAACAATTAAAAAATGAAAGGCGCCTAATGTTTGCTATACATTCGGTGTGTCAAATACACCTAATGAACTGCAAACTTTTTGGCACTCCTTTATGCCCTCGAATACGGCTCAGTGCTGACAGATTAGTAGAAGGGTTCCCCTTGTTTCCCCTTTTACAAGAGCTTCTCCTTCACAACCGTGCAGAAAGACTTCCCATAGGTCGGCTCAGCTAGACGGCACGGGGTCGAGGGCGTGGCTGACACGGAGATCGCGATTCTCTTCGTCATGCATCTGGGGCATTGTGGCATTGTTGGTATACAGCGGAACACATGATTGGAGCATTTTCTTACTGGCAGACAGTCATGTATGTGTTGGGAAAAAGCAGTCAGGAACAGGACCCTGCAGGCTGATGGTCGGTATTCCGCAAATGAAGGCGCTGAGGGTACGAAGGAGGGTCTGGAAAGCCTGGGCCCCCACCCCTTTAATAGATCCTGAAAGATCATCACTGAAGTGATAGGTTGAGACAGAAGGCCTTTGTCTTGGCCCTCACTTGAGGCACGCGTGACGGTGCTGCTAGATGACGTTGCTCTTTATCGCCCATTCCTGCAGAAATCTTACGGCCCCTGGAAGCTGTCCCGCGTTCTGAATGACATGCAGTACGTAATCTCATTAGCTCTCCTTTTGTCAGGCCTTCAAGCTGGCCCAGGAACCATTGGCTGAGCTTTTTTTTTTTTAAAGTGATGGGATGGATTAGAAAGGCATCCTGCGGCTGAAATAATTCTTTGTCGTGCGTGTGCTTTTGTGTGGCTGCCCGCTGTAGTAGGATGCAGTGTGTTTCGCAGCCTGCAGACCCAGGAGGGCCTTTCTGGAGCGACATCCTTAACCTCTGGTAAGCTACTCTGGGGAAGAAATGCCAGCCGAGTGATGGTGGCTTTAGTTTGTTTGGTTCCTGCATGCTTATGAAGGAGTTCATTAGAGGGCCACTGTTCTCTTACCCAGAATCCTCTGCTCCTAGGGCTTAATTCCTTCCGAGATATGGCTGTGAGTCCCAGTTTGAAATAGATTTTTACTAAGATGAGTAAATGAACTAGAGCTGTCCGGATGGATGCAATGATTAATTGAGTGTCCGTGTGTGTTTCACAGTGCTTCATATGTGTTGCTTGTCTGCATGACTCCCTCTGTTCGAACTGCGTTTGCGATGATATGCCAGCTCCATTTGTCACTTTAAGACTCGTCCAGTGCGGCGCTCTCTCCTTAGATCCCAGCACTTTTGCAGACACTCAGATCCTTAGGCCCCATTTGGGTAATGGTACTTAAGTACTGATGCCCAGTGGGCCTTCTAGAACAGCTGTCCTAAGAATGCCGGCTGTAAAATTCATTCACTATGCAGCAGGTTATTTTGTAGGTAACTGTAAATACCAGAGCCAAAATGGTTTCTTCATTCCAGTGCTTTTGTATTAGTTTGCTCAGACTGGTCGTGAGTCTCCAGACCTGTGTTTTGACCAGTCAGTGGGTATTCTGGGTCTCCCCCTTGGGATCCTGAGCCTCTGGGGTCCTGATCCTGGAAGGGGGGGGGCATAAGCACCACCAATATATCATGGCAGAATCTGTAATCTCACTAAATGAAAACTGACATGGATCCACATGTAGTGTTTCCTTAGTAACACTAGTATAGTTGATCTGTCTACAGCAGTTTTAGCTTAACCAATTTAGGCAATTTAATGGCAGAATTGTGTTTCGCTAAAACCTCTAGTAACAGCCTGACATTGTGCCAAAATAAGTCATCTGTTAGACGTATTAGGGAGAATTAGGGTTCTGAGAACTTCATCCTTTATCACTGTGCCCTGTTGTTATTCTGACATTAAAGCTAAGAAATGTAAGGAGTCGAATTCCCCTAAAACACTAGCATGCCCACAGGCCTCTACAGTGCACCGTCTCGCAGATGAGAGGCGCCATCAAATGTGTAATGAAAAGCAGGCCGGGTGGCTGTAGCCATGCCACGGTGCCACTGCAGTCTACTTCCTTTCACTGCAGAGGTGAACCGTTTGACTTTTTAGAACATTGACGCCAGGCTTGGACGGTGTCTGATTTTTCACATCATACCTTCCAGATGATATACCACGGTTTAAGATATTTAGACTGACGGCAATTTCAAAAGCAGTGCTACTCTTGTATTTTGAAATCTTGGCAATAAATTTTGCCGAATGTGGAGGCTGGGCCACAGGTAATGTTACCAGCAAGATTTTCAAAATGACGCGGTATCCTATACTACTGTAATGCCACCTGACCTAAGCCTAATCACCTCTAACATTGTTAATAGAGCTGCATTCTGTGTGGACCGTAGGCCTGTATGTGTGTATTCCACCCACAATTAAGGGTCAAGGTCAGGTTGTAGTAATAAAGGGCCACTCGATGTGTGGGCCTGGTTGAGCACTGCTCCCGTTGGTAAGTTCAAGGACAGGTGGTGCTGGGAGGTGCATTCCCAGTTCTCGCTCTGAGACGGATCAGCTGGATTACATAAAGTCCTTAATCGCGCCGAAAACCAAAGAGCCTCTGACGACGATGGCTGCCTTGGGCCCATATTCAGAGCCACTTCTTCCAATATAGGACTTCCACAGATAACTGTGGTAACAGGAGAACGCATTGATGTCATCTATCTGTCACCCGTCACAGTGATGCCACGGGTAGATATTCTCTGATTGACAAACACAGAAAAGAAGAAATTCCGGGAGCGGAAGTGAAAGAAACGTTTAATCGATGTCAATGACTCCTCAACCCCAGACAAAAGTCTATCCTTATTGGCTGTTCTCAAAGAAGCGATTGCATTGTAATGTTTAATAGGGAAGTCAGTGCCTGAACTATTATCCGAATGGTTCTCCCTCTATGCTCACTTCCTCCGACGGATTTTGGGGGGATGTGCTTTTATCAGTCATAATGCATTGTCTGCTGAAATACAAGCAGGGAAGGATCTGAATAGGCGGCAGCTTTGCTTCTAGACACATGTGGCTGGGTCAGAAGCCCGTGTTAGAGGTGAGGTGTCGGACTCATTCGATGGGGATTTGAGCTGGTAATGGAATGTGCTGCCCCATCTGCTTTGCAGGAAGCCATCAGTAAGTGTCCCCGTTTTTGTTTAGCATTGCAGATCTGCCGCTAGCATACTGTGGAGAGGATTGTCTTCACCAGACTGAATTTATTGCTATTATGCGACAGGAAGTTAAATGATTCCCTGAAACCGTGGATCATTCTGAATGGGAGTGTGGGGGGGGCTCGTTTTTTATTGGGGGTGGGGGGAGATCGTGGTGAAATCCATGTGATACCTCTCTTTGCCATCTTCACAGACCACTGTGCAGCACTGTGTCCGGTGGAACAGTTTGTCCAGCCTGGGCTGGCGATGCCCCAGGGTGGGAAGGGGGCGTCTGATAGGTGGGTGAGGCAGGTCTCCTCTCCGCCTCCGGTTCTGGGCGTGTCCTTCTAAGGAACAGAATTGCACAGTGCATGTGACCACCTGGTGGCGCTGCTGTGATTTGGAGGGATTCCCTGAGTTCATGGCAGTTATGACCCACCACCCTCCTGTCCTGTGCTTGGCTGCTCAGTCCCACCTTTCTGTATTCCCTCCCCATCTCACCTCACCTCAGTGAACTCCCGACTCCCTGCTCACCTTCTCGCTCTCAGATTTGCTAATAATAATCTCCTCACTGATGCACACACTAGACTTTCCACCGTTGGGGGCAGGTCCTTCAGTGCCATGCCCCCAAACTATGGAACTCTCTTCTACAATCTCTCCATGACTGTTCACCTTTTTCCCTCCCTTACTGATAACTGTTCTTTTGTTGTTGTCGTTGTTGTTGTTGTTGTTGTTGTTTTTATTTAGATGTAACATTATTATTATTATTATTATTATTATTATTACTAATATTGTGATTTCTCAATGTGTCTGTTCTTTTCTATTCTATCTATTCTATGTAGTCTATTCTATCCAGTTTAATCTTTTTTATATACAGTGGTGGCCAAAATTATTAGAACACCTGACAGATCTGAACATATTGACTTTTTGCCTCCAAAACAAAAATTACAGCAGCGCATCTCTCTGGCATAGTGTCAGTATATTTCCTGAGAACTTCAGCACTAATGTTATCCCATGCCTTCTGCAACTCAA
>JAODKL010000041.1:11517131-11528536 GCA_026780765.1 Petrocephalus schoutedeni
CAAGCCAAAGGCTTTCCTTTAAATGTACAATAGATCTGTCCAGTTTATTTTCCAACTCGTCACAAATGTGCTTGATGAGGTTGAGGTCCGGACTTAGCACAGTGATTCTCCTTATGAAGGCTCTATTCTATCGTTTATAGAGCATAATGGTCAGTTTGTAGAAATTTCATTTGTTTTATGGGTATTTTAATGGCCAATTCAACAAAAACAACTGAAACCATTTAAATATGCCAAGCGTTCTAATAATTTTGGCCACCACTGTACCTTACCAGTCAGATATGTAAAAGCCTCCTTCAGTTTTTCATATATGGATTTCACCATATATAACTTTCTGGCTTTTAGTCAATATTTTGTGCTGTGAGCTGTTAGAGGACAAACACCTTTGAGGAGTCAATCAATGTTTTATAGTTATGTTTTTAAAAATCTTGGGTCACAGATGCATTTCCTGATGTTGACTTGGCAAAGCTGCAGCAGTGCTGGAGTCTGCCACCAGATGGCAGTGTTGCTCTAGGCCAGGCTTTGGGCTGCGGGTGGGACGGCTGAGGTTGCTGGCCCAGAGAAACACACGGGCTGTCACACCAAGCCTCATTCATGTCTCTCTGCAGTGCCCCTCTGGGCTCTTGGCATCCCGTTGCTTTACATAATCATAATCATTATAATTATAATCTGGCTGGGCTGGCTGTAGGGAGGCAAAGCACATTATCCACTGACAGACTGAGCTGGCTGAAAATAGCCCCTCCGAGCCCCATTGTTTTGTGCTGGCTTGTGGTAGGCAGGTTGTACCGTCGGATTTTGTAGAGGCTGTGCGTGTGCTTAAACTGGGTGCTGCAGCAGGGTCGTTGTGTGGGGCAAAATGTTATAAGGATTCAGAACAGCACATACAATTAGGTAACACCACCTTAACATCACTTATCAGTTGTAGATGTTGCCATTTGATTTATTTATTTTATTTACACTATTTTGTGTTGCTTGCTCTTATTTCATATTTGCTGCTCCTATTTGTTTCATGTTTTTGTCTATTTCTTTTGTATTTTCCATTAAGCCTTTTAGTTATGTCTTGTAGCTATTCTATTTATTTGTACAGCACTTTGGTCCAGTGTGGGTTAAGTGCTTTATAAATAAAGTTGGTATGGTACGGTATGGTATACTGACCTTTTCATTAGCCCTAGGAAGCCCTAGAAATGAAAAATGTTATTTGTTGCCCTAAGTTAGGACTGCTTCCATCTTGAATAGTTTCCAGAATCTTACTTTATGCACACTGTTGTCCAAAGCAATATGCAAGTGAAGGAAGCTTGAGGACAGAGAGCGTCCCTAACCACTGCACCACCTGCCTGCCCCAGTGGTCCCCCCCCACCTACCTACAGGTATTGGTATGAGCACAGACATCCAGATGTGTGGAGACACTGTCTGCCCACGTGTCCCAGAGAACGTCTGGTGGTACGCTGTCTGCGTGGTGTAAATTACTGTTGTGCTCTGGATGTCATAAGAAAATGAGGATCCATTTCTCTTGCTTCAGAAGGTCTGGCCCCTCCTGCTGGATGGACTTGGGTGAACCCTGGTAATCGCCGTGACGTGCCCTGGATTAAGTGCACGGTGATTTAATCACCCTGTTGATGGGCCTGACCTTTCCCTCCTTTACAGACGCTAGTTAGAAATTTCATCCCCCCCCCCAGCTCGCTGTTCAGCGCTCATGACTGTGGAGCAGTAATATCTGTGTCTCATTCAGAATTCAAGTGCTGCCCCTCTGGTCAGGGACCTTTGCACTGGCTCTCTACTGCCCCCATCTGAACATTGGAATTATGACACAAAAGTAATGGAAATGCAACTCTCCTTGAATGATAGATGAGCTTGAGGTGGCTTGGTCTGATAGTGCTTGGAGCGGGATACATGTTTTATTTATTTGTTTTGTGCATGCAGGTGCACACACTTCTATTGCACCCCACCAGGTGTGGCTGTCTGAGCACCTGCATGAATTGTCAGTTTAGTTTGCCTTTTTGCTCTGGTGGCAGGAGACAAATCGCATCGGGGCTCCAGCCGGTTCTGAGTGCTCAGTTTCATATCTCCCAGAATGCACGGCCCATGTCCCACGCGCAGTGCTTGTCCAGAAGCCTCTCCTTGGCATGAGAACGCCGGGAGCAATTTTAACAAATAAAGCGGCCAAGAGATGGAGGCTGTGAATAGCCGTCCACGTGCAGGACGGCAGAGGCTGTGCTCGGTGCGCAGAGGTTAATCCCACATCTGGCGGGTTTGGGTGCCGGCCACTGCACAGCAGGCGGCCCTGTCCTCATCCCCATATGGGCCGCGTCACCGGTTCACAATGGCACCGCACAGAAGCTAGCTCATTGTTCCGAAAAGGCCAGCTGCCAGATAAAGATTGTAGTTCGCATTCCACAAAAGCCTTGCAGCAATTTTCTTCCTTTTTTTTCCTTTTTTGAAAGAAAACTGGAAAAAAATGCCCCCAGACTGGAGCGAAACATGAACATATCAAAGCTGCTCTTAAAGGAAACTGCACGCAGAAAGCAAAAAATTTGGATGGCCAATAGAAACGTGAGGAAATCGATGTGCTCCATTCCAGCCTTTCTCTCCCGTTTCCCGTTTTTGAGAGGAGTATTGATCGTCCGTTGAGGTTATTTTCGAGCTCGTCAGGAAGATGACGGAGCTGTGAATGATGAACCTGGCCGGTGTCTGCGTGGTTGTCTCTGCAGGGCAGATGCAGCCTGTAGGGCTCGAGGGCTCGTGTCTCGTCCGGGGGGGCGTGGCGTGGGGACTGCTCTGCGTTATTAGTGCGGCTCGGTCTCGCTCCCATTCAGGCTGCGGTAACCTAAACAGCCCCTCTCCTCATGGGAGCTAAATAGCCGAGCAATTAGGGGCTCAGCTATCAGCTGGATAGGCTAGAAGAGGCCCCAGGGATGTTTCTGTGATTTTTTATTTTTTTTTATTTAAGATGGAGATCATAATTCATACAAAGGGGTCAACCTTATCATTAGCCAATGACATGTTTTGAATCGGTGAGTAAGAAGGGAGGGGGCACTCTGGGGCCAGTCAGATTTCAGCTGGGGCCTGTGCCTTATATACACCCCCAAGAGGCCCTGATGTGGAATCTAGAGAATCTGGAATCTGTGTGTAAATAAAATGTGATATTAAAGATGCATCGACTTAATGTCATTTTGTCTTGTTTTAGGATATAACTTGTGTACCAGGTTAACTGAAAACGCTGGGATTCTCCCGTGCATGTGCATGACACTTCTGTGCCACAGTCTCATCCGCAGCTCTGTACCAGCTCAAAATTAGCTGCCCTGTGGTTACTTTGTCTGAACTGTCGGGTAGTTTTCACCTCAGGTTAACGGCTGATTCTTATTTTCAGCAGCACGGCAGGCGTCTGGGTGCCCCTGGAGCTGCTGGCTGTGTGAATAACAGGCCTCCGACTCGCACCTAACATAAAGAGAAGTGGAGAGGTTAACTAGGAATGGTCGTACTCATAGGTGGGGGGTCTTTAGCTTATCAGTCCTCCCTGGGAGTTCATTAGCTGGGAGTTCATTGGCTGCTTTAAGTGCCTACAGGCCGTAGTGTGTCGGACCCCGGAGCTGCCTCCCTTTTCCCACATGGAGATAATCCCAGCTCTTCCGGCACAGAGTGCTGGACTCCCCCACATGAAACAGTTTCCCTGGGAGCAGCCCGCGGTGACTAAACCCGGCTAGGTAGGAAGCACAGGGGTGGAAAGCAGGGGTAAGCGTCCGGAAGATAACCACGGCCTTTCTGGTCATAGACCGACGCTGTTATTAATTTTGGATGGGGAGTGCACTACAGCGCTTGGATTTAAGTAAGAAAGTAGAAAGATAAAAACTGCGCCTCTGTAGCGTTTCTCTCCGGGCTTTGCATCTATATCATACACTATCAGGGTTTTACACTGCTTAGACCTGCTGATGCCCCAGCCGCGATGCCTGTTTGAACATGACCAAAAAAGATAGCAATGCCGTTCCTGTCAGAAATTCATCGGCTTCTGGGCTTCGTCCACAGGGTGGAGCTCTCAGCCAGTCTGATTTCACTGGTGATGGAGCACTTCTGTTCTAGAGGTTTTGAACTTATTGATTTATTCCTGGCCTTTACATTGCCTGCTTATCTCTGCTGTGGAGGATATTCAGCTATTTATTTCTTTATATAATAAAAGAAAATGCCGCAATTAGAGGCAGGGGTTTTACTGCTGCTATTGTACAATCGTTTGGCTTATCCTTTGTTCCTGAGGGAAAAAAAGAAGTTAATGCATTGACATGCAGTCTTTGCCCACCAGGACCCTGCCTGTAAGAAATTAATGAGCTTCTTGTTAGGGGAACTCCAGTACATCAGTGTAGTCAGGAAGGCAGGATGTTTCTCTCACTTTGTAATCCCTGAGCCTTAGCTGTAAGGTTTTTGCTCCTGCCTGCAGGACATTTTGAACAACCTAGACAACCTGGAGTCATGTGACCTGGAGGAGGACGACCTCATGCTGGATGCAGATCTCCCTGAAGACGGCTCGCTGCACAGTGGTGAGTGTGCCTTGCAGCCAAGGCCTTTCACTGCCGTGTGCCGTGTTCTGTGCCGCCTTGGTTTTGCACTGCCTGTGCTGTAATGCCCCCTTCGGCCTCTTGGTGGGAGCATATGCCCGCACTTCTCCAGCGGCCCGCTGACGTACGGCGAGCGAGTGGCAGCTTGGCGGAGCCCTCCATCCGCAGCGGCGCCCCGCTGTCGCGACTTTCGTGAGGAGTGACCCGTAGCAGGGTGTACAGCCTCAAGCGCACGAGGAACGTTCCCCGAAGCGCTTCGCTACTTTGGTGCGGCAGCAAGGCGCTGGCATTGCCGGCTCAGTAGTCATGCGGTGTCCCCTCCCACAGATGTGGACAGATCGTCTTGCATGGAGGGGCCCGGCGACCAGGGGCTGTGGGGCCGGCCTGGGCGGGGCCACGACTCCGACAGGTGAGCAGACTGTGGGGGCGGGGCGACGGGGGGGAGGGGGGCAGCAGCACCTTCTGCTGTGAAGCTGCTGTCCTTGTCAGAGCCACTGGCTGATGTGTGTGTGCTCCTGTCTGTGTGCTTGCGGTGTGTCCTTCTGTGCCTTTCCTGGGATGAGAATGTGTCTCTTTACACGTGTGTTATGTCAGTGGGGCCAGTTGGGATGACCGGCATGACAGAAGCTGGTAACCCCTTCAGCTCTCTCTCCCCGTCTCCCTGTCTCTCCCCCCCCGTCCCACGTCCCTCTCCCACAGAGGGGCCGTGTTTCCGGAGCTTGATATCTACGCCTCGCTGGGAGTGGACCAGCCGGCCGGAGGCTGCACGCCGCGGTGCACCAGTCCATCCGGCATCGAGGCCGACTCTCTATGGGACATGACCCAGGACTGCTCCTCTGTCAAGGCCCAGCTGCTCCAGCTGAAGGGGCTGCTGCAGGTGTGAGGAGCCCCAGGGGGCTGCCAGTAGCTGCCCATATGCACATACATGCACGCGCAGTAACACAGACCCACACACAGGGGGCACACCATCACACCCATGCAGCAGAGGCTTGGCAGGGATCCAGCTCGCTGAGATCCGTACAACTTGACATTTCAGATGAGCTGCAATCCTTCGCTATGTATGAGCACATGATGTGCTTTTACCAGAGGCTGAATAACAGAGATGCATTCCGACATGGGTTTGGGACAGCTGAGGTGGCTCTCGCTAGTGGCCCTGCTGTGGTGCTCTCTAAACTCCATCTGTCTTTACCCTCCTTCTTTTGGGAGCCTAACGCCTGTCCCCACCCTATATTTAAATCACCCAGGGTGTCCTCCTTAGCTGCCCCTGGGCATCTTCTGGTTTTATGTGCCAGGATCCCTTTAGAGGACAGGCGTTCCCTTCCTGCTGTGCATTTGGCCACATCCTCTTTACATCAGTGTTTCTGTTTTTGCTGACCCCCGAAACCCCTCCCCCCACCACACACACGCACACACACACCCACACACACACCCACACACCATCCTTGCACAGAACCTCAAAACCCGGCTCTTCGTCTTCCTCATGCCAGTCCACCCTCCCGATGCCAGCCTGTATCATATCTTCCGCTTATTAGTTTTGTTTTGGTTTGGAAATGTCATTTTGTTTTTAGTGTTGTAATTATTTTAATGAATGTAATTGTTTGTTTTGCTTCAAGTAGTGGAGATTACACTAATTTCCAGCTTGAGAATTTGACAGTGGAGGTGGATAAAACAATTTCAGTGAAGTCGGGTAAAAGTAAGAGATTACATCAGCACGAGAAAATGTCAAAGTGAAAAATATGCATTTGATAGCCTCTCGGTTTTGTTTAGACGCATTTGGATGGTTTTTGATGAAAATAGACGTAACAGGGAGTGCTAAAACCTATGATGTCTTTCAAAACATTTATATGAAAGCAAGACCTGGAGGTTGTTTGCAGATGTCTTTGGAGGTTCTGAAGGCGATTTCATTTGCTTGGTTTCAGACTTTTGGACAGAGACTTTTGGGAGAACTTTTGAGTGAGGGTCTTCTAAGTTCCCGAACGTCTTTGGTTAACCTTTTGAAATGATAGCATCTGGCAAAAATGAATGGACTATGTTTATGATGTGATAACCTGGCATGAAGCATGACACGGTCGTGACAATATAGGATATTGGAATCCACAGCCCAGCACGGTCGTCAAGAAAACACTTCACATCGGCCGTGACTCCATTGTCATTACAACCTTTGATAAGCATGCCATTGTGAACGCAGCCCAGTTGCTTAGTTCCCCTGTTGTCATAATGTAGAAATTATGGACAATTCAGAAATATCCACATCTAGAGACTGAAATGAGCCAGCTGTAGTTCTGTAGTCTGCCACTGCCCCACTGAAACATCGGAGCGATCCCCCTAGTGGAGGGAGGTGAGAAGTGCACATAGGGACACTGGGGGTGGGACATGGAGGTAATGGCCTGAGAACTCCTCCCTCACATAAATAACCGTGGTGGCTGTATAGTTGTTTAATTCCTCGGCCCCAGGCCTGTATATGGATATTAAAATAGGAATTAGTGAACGGTTCGGTAGAGAAAACGACATGCGTGTAATTAAAGCACTGTTGGAATGATTGCTTTGCCTTTTAATTTTGATGTGTAGTTTGTATATAAGCCCTTATAATGCTCAGTCGTGTTCCCGCGCCCATGACAAAGCGCCGAGAAGCTGCACCACTCGATCCATAATCACTTAATTGATCTTCGTCAGCTGGAACAAAATAATTAACGTGGGGGAGGAAAGTAAATGCTGTTGTTGCTGAGCAGTGCCGAAATTCCTGGTAACTTCTGAACCCGCTGCGTGTCCCAGTAGGACATACGCCACGGGTTTGGCCGAGCTGTACAGGCTGTCCGGCTGAGGGGCTGCCTCCTGGGTGGGTAAGGCCTGGTTGTGCGTGGGTGCTGTGTGGGTACTGGGTGAAACGGAGCTTCCGAAGTGCTCTTAACGTTCAAGTTTCTGCCAGTGTTTGCAAACTTGGCATTACATCCTGCGGTTAATTCATCACCTTGCACCCCGGTGGGTACTCTTGGGCCGGTGCTTGAGGCTGAATGGTTTGTGATGGTCGTTTTGGCTTTTTGGAGAGAAGTAAATGGCAGGTGGCTGTTTAACACCGACGCCGTTTACGCGCGTCGTTAAAGAGGCGGGCTTCTGGCTGCGTTAGTGTCTCTGCTATGCGGCCACTCGACACAGAGGAGGATCCTGGGTAGCAGCATTGTGCAGATCTGAGGTTGTGGCAGCCAGCTGGTGGTGTGGATTGCAATGAAGGCGCTTTGGTTGCCTGCATGGCAGAGGGTGGAGGTTTAATCTTAATTGGAGTGATTATAAAACGTCTTACCTTGGATTTTAAGGGTAATTGGCACGATTGGATAATTTCTGGTCAGGTAAACAAACGTCACAAGGAAATCAGTTCTGGGGCTGGAGCTTCCAGCAGGAGGCGCTGTGAGTCTTTCCCCTGTACACACATGCGAGGGTATGTGAGGATACCTGTATTTTTTATCAGGAGCTGATCGCCACCCTGGCACTCCTCTGCAGAGTCTTCTCCTTCCAGCATGTTCCGAGGCTACGTAACGCACAGGATCACAGTCCAGCTTTGCAGTACCCCTCTGACAGAGCCGTGGCAATGCAGATACTGCATCCCAGCCATCCTCTATATCTCTTATTTTGAGCCGGATTGGTGGGGGTGAATCTTGGAGCCTGTCACAGGTAGCACAGGCCACAAGGCAGAGTTACCCAGGCAATTTAGAAACCCTGGATGTGCTGGGCAGCTGTGCTATATCTTCCATGGTCCCATCAGTAGTCAATCCCAAGGTGTCCTGTCCCTCACTAAATGACTGTCACTAGGACAGCACATGGTGCTCAATGAAAATGTTTAATGCTAATTGTAGAAATGACACTAGTGCATCAGCCTATCAATTATGTATGCTCATATTAACTGGCAGACATTTTCATAATTTGGGATTTATTCATGCATATTGCAGGGTCTTTCCACCATGTCCCCAGCTGCCTGCCTTCTTTGGAGAGGCTGGATGTTCCTTTGTGAACTTCACAGCTTTAATTGGCTCCTTGACTGCAGTGGCGGGGCTGTTGTCTGATGGGTCTAGATAGCGGTGGCTGTCGTGCAGTGTTGGCGTGACCTCGGGACCTTGCCTTTGGCTCACCGTCCGTCCCCTTGCTCCTCGCACAGGTTCGGAAGGGTCAAAATCTGGTGACCGAGGCCTGGCGTTACCGCGAGGTTGCCAGATAAGACCGCTGTGGCTGCAGTGGAGAAGACTTGAATCCATATTTAAAAATGTAGATTAGTTATTTTCACAGATCACAGGACCCTTACTGAGTGTTCGCTGGCTGCTGTCAGAGTCCCTTCACCCCTGTCCCTGTGGCACCCTCTAATACATTGTACCCCAGTTAGAAGAATGAGCATGTGTGTCCATTTTCAGACCTTTAAACTGCCCTCTGCATGCTTTCGTGGAGCTGGCATCATCCATCAGGGTGTCTCGGCTTGAAGAGAGATGGATTGCAGCTCCCACTGTTCCCGGAAGCATCCAGAAGTGTCCTGATGGGTCCCCTGGGACTCCACATCCTTTACCACCAAATCAACAGTGATCATTTTATATGTCCGTACTGCCATTCTTAAACTCAAGTTCCGGTGCTGTTCTATAGTTTATATGCTATAAATTCCCCTTAATATCCTCACAACCTTTTGCTCTTTAATGGTGTGCTTTTATACACGAAATATGGCTCATGCCATTGTTGCTCTGTGGCGGGCAGGGGCAGGGCCACAGGGACCCCAGCTGACAGCTGATTGGCCTCAATGACCATAGCTGAAAGATGATTGGCTTCTGAGTGGCCCCTCCCCTGTCACTCATCGATTCATAGCATAACGATGGTCAGCCCCTCTTCCCCCCCCCCCCCATTCGAATTGTAGTAGGCTGGCCTCGACTGGCATCAGTAAGTCACATGCCCCTTGTCAGGCGTCGATTTACTTGCTATGTCGGGGATGTCAGGGCCTGATTTGCACACTGGTGGTGCTCTCTTCGCACATTAAAATCCAGAGAGATGCTTACCCCTACAAACCCAGAGGCATTAACATCTGTTTGCTTAACTAGGAAGCTGCGAGTTCAACACAGAACAAAATATTGATTTGATTTTTGTGTTATTAACGAGGGCGTAATCACACATGTGGGGGGGGGGGGAGGGGAGGTTTAGCAGAGCGTGATACATAGGGGGGTTAGCGGCTGACGGGAGAAGTTGGGTTCGATTTCTTGGCCTCCGTCTCATTTTCTCTTTCCTTGTCTTGCTCCCCTCATCCCACTCATTCAGAGCGAGGCTGAGGGTGCCGTCCAGGAGGCCCTGCAGCCAGATGCCCAGAGCCCAGAACCAAATGAAGACTCTGGTGCTGCCTTACAGGTAAGGCCACTCCTCCCTCCGTACCGCACTGCAGCGCAGCGCAACGGAACCGGCAACAGTCTGTTTTTGGCCGTTTGCATGCGAGAGAGAAGGATTTGAGTTCTGCTGGCTTGGTTCTGTGTCCCCCCCCCCTTGTTTGTGGGAGGCACAGGAATCGGACGGCCATCCCGGGGGCTCTCGGGGATGAGTCAGCGAGCCTTTTTCCCTCCAATCTCCCTGAAGACAGTGGGGCCGGGCCTCACGCCCCCCTCCCCCGTCCACGGGAATGAAACGGCTGTCATATATTCCTCCTCCTGCGCTGGCGAACACGCCCGCATCGGTCCCTAAAGGAGAAGTGTCACCCCTGTGCCTCGGAGGTGGCAGCGGCCTCCGGGGGTGCCTGGGAAGGCCATGGTGCCGAGGAGGCCAGAGAGTGATCGGCGTGTGTGCGGCGACCTGCGGTGCCCTAGTGGGCCGGGCCTTATTAAAGCTGCATGCAACAGCTGGTCTGTGGCCCTCACATGACCCACCCTGTGCTTCCCCCATCGCCTGGGTCTCCACTGGGACCTGGCACAGGGGCTCCACGGCCGGGCGGAGCTACAGAACAGCTCCTAGGGTGGAGCTACAGATCCTAGGCCTGCTTTCCCGCAGCGCTGGCATTTGTGATAAACCTAACGGGGGGAGAGGAGGCTTTGAAACCCGCCGTGGGCAGAATCGTGGGGAGCTGTCAGTCATCCTCGGGGCTGGGCCGCTTTAATCGGCGCCTTTGGCCTAAACCGAACAGTGATGGAGAGTGTGCTCTCCTCACCCCCACCCCCCCGGGACAGGTTCGGACAGAAGAATAGCTGCTGCAGAGGTATTTGTCATAGGGCTGCGCGGGTCTCACCAAGTTGTCCGCCTTTGTGTGACATCTCTCTGCCAGGTGGAGGCGCTGTTGAGGGAGGTACAGGAGCTGAGGGATGAGCTGAAGAATAAAGAGGAGACCATCCTGCTGCTGACTCAGCAAATGGTGAGAGAACTCAAACTGAATGCTCCTCTGTCCCCAGGTAACCCGGAGAAAGCCTTGTAACAGCTTTTTCTGTGTCCATAAAGCAACAGGGAAGAATCAGACCCAAGCTGGGAACGGCGTTCAGCACAAATAAATAAGTCATACTGTGTGGTGTCATTATGTAACTGTTATGGGGTATTTAAGTCTGTGCTGCCGGACAGATTCGAGCTGCCATGTTTTTGGTATCGCTACCCAAAAATGATCAATAATGATTATTATTATTATTATTATTATTATTACTATTATCCATCCATCCATCCATCCATTTTCCTACCCGCTTTTCCTATCAGGGTCACGGGGGCTCCAGAGCCTATCCTGGAAGCAACGGACACCAGGCAGGGAACAACCCAGGATGGGGGGGCCAGCCCATCGCAGGGCACACTCACACACCAGTCAATCACACATGCACACCTACGGGCAATTTAGGAACTCCAATTAACCTCAGCATGTTTTTGGACTGTGGGGGGAAA
>JAODKL010000041.1:11543650-11562145 GCA_026780765.1 Petrocephalus schoutedeni
GTGGTTGGGTGGGTGGGGGGGGGTGTTCTCTGTTCTTGAATTTTAAGACCTGTACAATGCTTTTCACTCTCATTTTATTTTTTCCCTCTGAAAAGCCTTGAAGCAAAGCAAGCCTCCAGCCCCCAGCGTTTGAGACATTTCCTCACATAAAATGTTAACATTTAATAAGACCTCCGGCAAAGATGTGCCCGCGTGCATCTTAATAAGCCTCGTATTATTTGCTGGCGGATACCGCTTTCCACGTTGCATTCTTTAAGTGTATCGTTAGCCCTCTAATTCTGAATAAGCTAAAACCATTAGCTGACCTGGCTGCTTGCTGAGGACGACAATAGTGGAGTGTGGTTTATCTGGAGTCTGCTTGGAATGAAGTGTAGGGCGGCGGGTCAGGACGTCTCACAGACGTGGGTTACGATTTGCCGCGGGGGCTGGGATTGCAGTGCGTGATCTGTAGAGGAGTAGAGCTGGTCGGGGGGGCTGCTCTGTATCGCACTGCAGCTCAGTGATTGGCTGCCACAGCCGGTCCGGGGCGGCCCTGTGTACCCTGAGTAACAGCTGAGGGGTTTTATTTTTATAAAGGCGTCTTCATCTTCCGTTGGCATCAGGTGCCGAAGATGGCTTTTCCATGGGGCTGGAACGGGCCGTGGACAGAGTTGCCGCCCACACGGCGATGATGAATCCTCCCCGCTCCACCCCACCTCCTCAGTCGCTACGTGGAGCGTGACCGGGATGCCGAGAGCCCATCCTTCATCGTTACGGCCGCCGGACTCCGGCGATGATCCGGTGGAATGAGGGGGAACGCGGCGGTCGGGCGAGATGGGAACATGTGGCAGAGGCAGTGGGCGGTGGCGGCCATCCCTCACGGACAGGCGGCCCGCCTGGGAGCCACGGCACGACCCATATGCCAGCGGTGATTTAACAGATATGGGGGGTGTCTGTTAGCTGAGCACGGCAGTCTGCCTTCTGTAGCTACACCGATGAGGGAGGATGCACGGGCAGGATCCGGACTGACCGTGGTCTCAGAAACACCACCGTCGTTGTAAATTTAGGAAAAAAAAAGTGTCTTCCCAACAAATGCTAAAGAATGACTATTTTAACCCACACGCATTCCTCTCCTCCCTGTTACGTTTCACTTCCTGTCACCATACAGGTGGCCCATGGTGGTGCACCCCCCCCCCACTCTGCCAGCTTCCTCCCAGCATTCCTGTCAGAGAACTTTTGGCAGTGTAGGAGCTGCCCGCAAGATTTGGTCTCCTTCACGGTAAGGGGACATGGCGGATATCGCAGAATTAACTCCCGGTGGCAGGAAATGGGCACGTGGGCGTGCGAGCGTGCTTACGCGGGTACGTTAAATGATCCTGGAGCCGTCGTGCCCACCCACTCCTTTTACGGGCAAGAAATCACCCTGGCTTGTGTTTTAATTCATGTCAGGGTGACACCATTCAGCGCCGAGTGGTAAATCAAAAAGCCCTTTAAAGCATGTTCCCTGACAGGCGTGGAAATTGGGAGGCCTCGCCTCAAAATTTTTAAACCGCCCCTCCGTGGCGGGCACAATAAGGCAGATTTATGGGAGGTCTCCCTGTAACATTTTCCAGCACGACGGTAAATTGCGTAGTGGTGGTGCTAAGCTGCAATCGTCTATTAATATCTGACGGTATTCCGGCTGCAGGTATCGTGCCCCCCGCCTGTCAGTCGGTATGACGACGGCCGTTTGTAGAACACCTTTAATCCCGCGATCACACTGGATTCCGTGCGGTGCCGGGCGCTGTCTCTGGCCCTGTGCTGTGGACCGCACCTCCGCCGAAATGGAGAGACTGGGATTTAATCAGCCAATTATGCGAGAGGGGAATGAGATGGAGTTTGACAACCTAAACTGGGTTTAACGGCGGCCCTTCTATGCCGTGCCTGTCACGGTGTTTTTAATGGCCTCAATAAGAGGTTGCCTACTGAGTCCGAGGGATGGGGTCGCCGTGAGGCGGTGACACGTTCTCCGGGGGTAGGGGGGGCATGCCTGCCATCTCCAGTCAGCGTATTAACCCAGCTGAGCCCTTATTCCCCTCTGCCTCTTTTAAACTGAAATCCTTTTTATCATGGGAATTTAGCTTTTAGTGGGTAGATGACAAGCTAAAAGAAGGCAGAGGGGCAGAGTTTGTCAATATGATTTTTTATTTTTTTTCAGAGAAGCATATCAGAATCAGGGCGGCATAATCAGAGCAGCAGTGTGGCTCCGTGCCTTCCACCGTAGCCCAGCATCTCCTGGTTTGTGGGTTTGATTCCCTTCCCCCGGCTCTGCATGTGAAATCTGTGTGGGCTTCCTCCTATTGTCCGGCAGCACATTGTTTGGTGAAGTGCCGTCTGCTAATTGCCCCAGGTGTGAGATTGGGAGCGGGTGCCCTGAGATTGACTGGCGTACCGTCCATGGAGGGTGGGTCCCTGCCTAGTGCCCTCCAAGGCCCTCTGCTGACTTCTTATTGCTCTTTTGTCACTTAGTTTAGAATAGGTGTCTGACTTTGCTCCCGGAGGACATATTTGCAGGTGCAGCAAGTGAATGAGGAGGGAAAGATCCATAAATTAAAACCAGGCAGAAAAAGGACGGTGGAGCGACATCTTCCGACCAAGTTAGTGTCTCCTAATGGGGCCCAGGCTCTATATATATTGACTAGCGTTACTATGCATTTGATTTGGCGCCCATTGTTTGGTCTCACTGTACCGCGTGAGATTCGTCCCTAAATAACATCATCTCCTGATGTAATGTCCAGATGCTGGTGTTCCATCAAAGAGCGCTGGATCTCAGGGGAGACGGGACGTTGCTTTGCTACGGCTCTATTAAACCTTAGCTTTGAATGCTGAGCCCTGTGCTCCATTCCTTAGCCCCGATGCCTGTCTCCATGAGTCTCTGCGGGCTGTTGCATCGTACATAGGAGCTTGTTACTAAAGATAACTGTTCCCCAAGGGGCACTGCTGTTAGACCCAGAGCTCCAGATTAAATGACCGTGAAAATACAGCAAGTATTCAGTTGTGTAAACAGTGCAAAATTGAGAGATGGAAGTCGCTCACTGCTGGGAGTATCTGTAAAGCAAATAAAAATGTAATAATGTGAAGCCTTTGACGTCCTCCTGTCCTCGCTGTCTGACGGTGGCTGTCTGCCCGCCTGGCCGCTGCCGTTCCCCCGAGTCACGCATCGCCATGCCGTGAGCTGGCTGCGAATCTGCCTGTAAAGTTTTAAACACTGCAGGTATGTGCAGAGCCGGCCTTGGGAGTGGGAGCTGGCTGCCTCTGCTCTGCCGCTAACCGCCCGCTCGCGCCCCACCTTTAAGAGGCTCTTGCTCTGCTATTCTCCTCCCGGCTACACTTTCAAAAATTCACGTGGCTGCAGGCTAATCACCTCCCCCGGTCGGCTCGCGTCTCTTTCGGGGCCCGTCTTCCCCCTTCTCGCTCTCTCTGTGCCAGTTGTACGAATTCCTCCGTCCGTGCAGTGGGTGGGGCGGAGCATTGGTGGGGTGGAGGTTGTTACTAGGGATGCGGGGCAGCGGAGCTGGTGAGGACGAGATAAAGTAGAGCTGGCAGGTAAATGTGCTGTCATGCTCACAGCGGGTGCAGGGTGTGGTGGTGGTGGTGGTGGTGGGGGGGGGTTTAATCGCAAAATAATAGGAGGGAGATTACTCTTTCCGGAAATAACCCTGACAAAGGCTGGCAAGTTGGTTCCGCCAGGTGACCATCAGAAAATAAAAAGATATGGACAGATGGGATAGCGGAAAGCTGACTGCTTGGCACCCAAAGTGACTGCCTTTGCCACCAGGGGAGGGGGCACACAGGCGATGCCTTTGGAGTGTCCAGGGAAGCGATGCGGGGGGTGTCCGGGACCTTCTCGCTCTGCGATCGCTCAGGTCCTGCTGCAAACACTCCAGCCACCCTCCGACGAGCGTGGCAGTCAGTCACACCGAATTGCACAGACCCCGGCCCCTCCCGTCATTGCTGATCCCAGTCTATGTCGTGTGGAGACTTGTGGCCAGATGGAGAAGGCTATTTACTGCAGGGGAGAATACAGGGGTGGGGCCTTTGGGACTGAAAGCTGATTGGCTCACTCAACTGTCAATAACCGATTCAAAACATATCATTATTCAAAGACGAGGCCGACCTCTCTGTTTGAGTTAGGGCCCCTTTTTTGCCCCATCACCCTAAAAATGTCTAGAATTGCCTCTGGGTTCCTGTCATCTACTTTCCCCATTCTGCTGCTCCCTTGGAAACATATGCAGGGGACGGGGTTAAATTCCCTGGTATCACCTGATATAGGCCGCTCATGTGGTAATCAGCCCGCCACGGGTCTCAGTTAGAGCCATGAAATACAGCCCACACGTCACCCAATCTGAGCACTGCCTCACCCCCCGTGTCCACCATGTAGTCTGTCGCTACGCTTTATTCCTGAGCCCCGACCAGTACAGAATCGCCGGCGAGCTCGGGGGCGACGTTCTTAGCCCCGGATATCTAATAATTAAAAGAGGAGTATCAAAATGAATGAAAAGTACGCCTGTCCTGCAGTGATGCATCACTGACTCTATTAATGGCCAGCGCAGTAATCGAGATGGAGGACACTATCCAAGCCTGCAGTAGCCCCTTTAAAAGTGAAGTCGCATCTACATCACAAAAGCATATTTAGCTGGAAAAATGGCATTCTCATGTTTTTAAATGAGCTCCTCGCTATCCGCCGAACTCCCATGTGCCGCCTTGTGAATAGTAATTAATTTTATTATATGTTTTAAAAGCTTTATCATCACTTGTTGACTCCCACAGCCATAATTAGTAAGCTGTGTGGTGTCTGTACCCCCTGACTGGGCGGATTTTGCCCGGGGGGGTGTCTGTTGCGAAACTGGGGTGCTAAGTATCGTGCATCGATGCCGCTGTTTTCCCGGCTAGGGTAAGGAAGTGATTGCAGCGTCATGCAAACCCGACGGAGCAGGTTCTTGTGTTCTGCGAATATTTACTCGTTGTAAACAACAATCACGGTCTTTTCCACGGGACGATTCACATAAAAGCTTGTGACATCCGCGTCTGCGAGAGCCAACGGCACGTCATCTGTGTGGGAGAATGTTCCAAATCCAGGCCTGCTGACGACTTTGCTACATGTGGTCTCTCACAGCAAAACCACCAGAAAAGGCCTCATAGCTAGGATTGTTTGAAAATAGTATACCTTCACTTGCAGTTGTCTGTTTCTTTCTTTTTTTTAAACTCCCTAGGCAAACCATCAGACAGTTTGTGCATGTTTTGTATGAGGGTCTTTGGATAGAGTCACACTGTGATTACCAGATTATAGCTGCACATGGAAACGACGTCGGTGATTTTGATTGTTGTTGGACAGACTGAAAATAGCCCAACACAAAATTATATGTAATTATGTCACCTGGCCCTAGAACTCTGTGGAATGAGGGGTACAGCATCATTCAGCAGCCGCTCCTCATGGAATTCTGGCTCTCCGATATCCGGGGACAGGCCAGTGGTCATTTCCCAACCATCTGCCCTCAGAATCATGTAACTGTGGTGCTGGTAATGAGTGCTGCAGGGAGTAGGGGGGCTCTGAGGCACCATTTTGGGCAGGTCAGCATGTTCTGCGTGATGGTGGACTCAACCCTCGATTCATGTCTGCTTTTGAGAGCCTGTCGCTGTGAGTTGGGGTCCTACAGCCCAGCACTGACGTGTCCCTGGTGTATCTGCCAGCCCTGCCTGCTCTTCCGCTGCCCCCTGGATGTATATCGCAATGAGCATTCGGCGTGCCTTTGCGAAGCATGCAGAAATCATTAGTGCTTCCGTGGAGACGCAGACGCTTTGAAGCAGATGTTGAACGTCGTCTGGTATCCAACCCATCTTCGATTCCATCTTTGGGATGCCAGGCGCTGGCATCAAAGATTTCAACATAAACTGACATGCCGTTTCAGATCAAAACAAAAAGAAAGCAACAGCTGGATTAAGCAAACTGATTATCCCGAATTAATCATTTGCTCATCACTTTCACACATTACACAACTCTGACATCATCTCTGCTAGCACTACAATTTGCACTACAACGTTGTTTTTGCTGCTATGCACTAGTTGCTGCTTTTCTATGTATTGCACTTGTCTCGTGTTTGTTTTTGCCGATTTTGCACGTCTGCACACGTGCACTTTATGCAGTTGTCTTGTCTTTACGTGGAATACGTGCAATATTATATTTGTACTTGTCCCAGTTGTTTTATGTAGCACCATGGTCCTGGGGAACGTTATTTCATTTCACTATGTACTGTACTACAGGTATATTGTTGAAATGACAATAAAGCTCACTTGACTTGACTTGTATGAATGACAATGGCAAGTAATGTGTCACGTAAAGGTTGCCATACCTTACTGTTTGTTTGTTACAGTGTGATTTGTTGGCCATATCAAGTGATGTTGGATGTTTTAAAGGAAATTCAACTGGGACTTTCAGAAGGTAGCCCTGTACATTTAATAGGCTGTGGAAAGGGTGGCACTATTGTAGAGAACAGAATTGCCTGAATTTTGGGCTCTCTTTGTTTAATTTTCATGTCCAGACTTTGGGTTTCAAATCCAGTCACTTTGTGGCCTCATTTGACTTGTGTGTGAGTTCACAACAGCAACGACAACGTGCAAATAAAAACAATAGTGCAAATTTTCATCTCAATATGCGCATCCGAAAATAATATAGCCACACAAATACAGGAAATTCGTCTGCCTACGTTGAAAGCACAAAAACCCCCCACACGACAGCTAATACACAGCCAAACGCCAGGTGCTCAGTATGCATTGATGGTTTAGACGGTGTTTACATTGTTCCTAGGCACAAGATGTGAGTAACAGACTGGCAGTTTTAGACAGAACGTTTAGAAAAACGCAGGATAACAGTACTTTCTGATGTGTTTTGGAAGTGTTGCCTCAGAAGGAAATGACACATTAAGACGTGCGTAAAATATTTACATTATCCCTCCTGGAAATCTTAGTTTCTCTAGGCTACTTTGTAATCCCCGCCATACGTCCTACAAGCAGAAATGCACTGAGGCATTCTGGGTAAATGCGATGGGCCAGCGGCAGAGTCATAAATGCAACGATTAGACGTTTAGCCGTGCCGGCTGTGGTATGAAGTGCAGTCTGACATAACAGGGATTCCGGAGTTTCCTAAAGACCGTCATTTTGGAAACTTGATGTTTCCATGCCTGTTTGCTGAGACTTCAGAATTAATTCAGCAACATGCAAAGCGAATCTTATAACTCTGGGGGCTCTGTGGCCCTTTGCTCACAAAGTTAACTGAAGTAATTCATATTCCCCAGACCCGAAGACTTCAATCAGCAGTTCACAAGGCCCTGCAAAGTGTAAAATCGGAACATTTTCTTCATCGCTGCGGTCGGGCGTCTGACGCGAGTCTCGGGCAGGCTCGGGAACGCAGAGTAAAGTTCCGATTTAATCAAATTTGCCGATTTGCCAATCTGACTGATCCCCTTCGGGAAAGTGCTGGGAACACACTTGAAAGTGGAAGCCGCTGCTGTCCGCAGCAGGTGTGTTGTTTGAGATTACGTGCTGTAGTATTTCAATTAAATCTCCTCTGAGCGCATGTGGCAGCATGTTTTTTTTTTTTTTGGGGGGGGGGGGGGCTTTGAAATCCATGATAGAATTGCATGCTATTATTTCTGTATAATTGCAACCAGTCCATATAATCATGGACTGTGGAACACACAGGAACAAGACAGCTCCAGTTTGACCTGGGGTGGGCCGGCATTTAGTCACGCCCACTTCTCTGTTTTTGAACTCTGATATAAACTTTTCAGAGTCTGTTTATTTGCAAAGCATGCGCAGGTACAAAGAATCTGACATGGTGAATTCGATCCTAATGTACATAAAAAATAAACAGAAGAAAAACCAAGGCTAACTTTACCAAGACTTTACCTGTGTTTGATTCAGGTATAATTCGGGGTTTTATGAATAGTTTTATCTGCTTGCATTGAATTTATCTGCCGGTAATTTTACTCTGCATCACTGCATTCTTAATGATGTTGCTCTAAAAGGGACCTGGGCTCCAGGAAAATAAAACAGAATTTTGCAGTTGTTGGTGTATTCCTGGTTTGTTAAAGTTGCTGTGCTGCTATTGGGGGTCTGTCAGACAGGAAGCTGTGACTTATAGGGCAGAGAGTCAGTTAATTATTAATGTACTGAGGAAACTTATGTCTAGACACAGCATCGTTGAACTAACAGTAAATATCTTGTAATGAATAGATGCTCCATCATTTAAGAATAAATCCAGACGCCTGTTAGAAAATACCTGTTATGTCTGTGGGCAGAGTTTGTTATTGCGGTTACAGCAAGGATGATTCTGGGATGTTTTTTTTGTTAAGGTGTGGGTTTATTAGCCAATGATATGTTTTGAAGTTATGAGTGACAGGGGGAGGGGCACTTCAGGAGGCCAATCAGCTGTGAAACAGGCTGTGCATGATACTGGTCAAACAGGCTGACATGTCACATGTTGGGCTGTACAGGCCATTGTTAGGACATTTTTATGTACATGCACCCCATAACGGGTTCCTTTGGGTCCTGGTCCTGGGCACGGGTGCCCCTGTATGTCAAGACTGATGGTTCTGTGGTCCCAGAAATCTCTGGGATGCCACCCCGATCAGTGAACCCAGAAACCTGCAAGTCTAGACCTTTTGAGGAATCATGCATATTTCATGCAGAGGTGCCAACCTTATCATTAGCCAATGATATGTTTTGAATCAGTGAGTGACAGGGGAGGTGGCACTCTGGGAACCAATTATCCGCCAGCTGGGGCCACTGTCCTTGTGGTCCTGCCCCTTCTCGACATGATAAGATTACCATTTAAAATTTTGACCACAGGACCCCAGCCCCCCTCCCCATCCCTGCCAGTATATTTTTTTCTTCTCTGAAACTGGCAATTACCAAGGAGGTGGGATAACTGGAAATATCTCGAGTCCGGCAGCAATTTCCCAGTTGCTCAGGTGGAGAAATCTCAGCCAGACTAATATCAGCACCAGGTGAGAAAAGAGCGACTGACACCCCTATTGGAGAAGCTCCCATGGCCCCCGCCACCTTCTCCCCACGTTATGGCTTACAGTAACTCCACTTATTAAGTTTGTAGTGCCGTTTGATTCCCCGTTCTGTGCCTCTCTTGTGGGTTTATCTTTGTACGCTTTCCATGAATTTTAACGCATTTTCGGACCCGGAGCACACAGCACTGTCTAATCGATAACGCAAACAAAGATTAAACTGGCATGCGCGACGTCGTTGATATGAGCTCGACGTCAATCAGTGGTTCTCCACCTTGTTCCAACAGCCTCCTCCTCCTCCTCCCCCAGTTGGAATTTTCGTCCTATATCGCCCCCTGCCTGTCTGAGTCATGTAACTGCTGGCTTTATAATTAGCTGACAATAGAAGCAGGTGTGTAGGTGGCGGAACAGAACAGAAGTGTAGTCTGGCTCGCAGACCTGCGTGGTGAAGCACCATTTCAGAAAAATGCAAAGCGCTGATTAAAGGAATGAAACTGAGTGTAAAATGTATGACATTGTTGCTCACCGGCTGCCCGGTGACCTCACACCAGCAGGGTGCGGGGGGGTCAGGTTCTGTATTATTTAGTAGTACTATTATATTCCTACCTACTACCCATATAGTTTTGAAAAACAATTGAAAAAATTGACAATTGAAAAACTTGCCCTTTTTCTCAGTGTAGTTCCTGTGTTTTACCTAATTAGGACAGTTAAATGGACTGATATCCCCCTCAAGATGTCCCCTCCCTTATACCCTATGCCGCGTATTGGCCTCCTGTTCACCTCGCATAACCCTGTCCAGAGAAAGTGGATGGACAGATGATAGATGGATGGATGGATATGTTTTTCATTCCGGTAACCAGCCAGCACCGTGTAGTAACACACGCCTGGCGAATCCGGCGTCCGGATCTCTCCAAAATCCTTTCCGCTGGATCCAGACCTAATGACAGGAAAGTCCCAGTTGCGGTCAGCCGCAAATAAGCTCCTCATTTTCCGTCAGGCCCGGCACCGGACTGAGGATCGCGGGTACCTGTCGCCGGCTATTTTCCTTGGCGACACCAAACAAACAGCCTGACGGGGGCGGCCGGCGATCTGGCGAGCGTGAACATTGCGGGGAGCGCGGAGGCATCATCTGATGACTTTGCTAATTTAATCGAAGCGCTGTGAGCCAAATAACACATGACACTGGGGCACTCAAAGAGATTAAACAAAGGCCTCTAGTCGCCATTCAGAGCCGCCATACTCCCGGGAGAGTGAGCCAGTGCTTCTGCATTGTTGTTCACCCTGCGACTACAGAATTTGTCGAAATGCTTGGAATCGCTGGCTGAATAATCACTTGGCTCAATAATACTGTACATTCAGAATCTTTGTTTTAGGTCTGGTGTAAATTTTAGTGTTCTGCCGTATTAAATCAGGTGGGACGGAGCAGGTCATCTCGGGTCAGACAGTCAGAGGAATGCGGCGGTTTATACCCATCTGTTTTTCATGTCTGTAAGTATAAAGTGGTGTTTTCTGTAAACCCTGGAAAGAGGCACCCATTCCCTAATCAACTTGGAATGTTTCTCAATACCGAGAATGCAAATATCATACTTGTTGTCTTGGCAGGACCAGTCTTGCTAACTTGCCTCCCAAGAACAAACTTGGGATGCAATGAATCATGGGATTGGTCTCATTTGGCGAGCATTCAACCAATGTTTCCTTGATGTTTGGGGTGGGACAAAAAGGGCATCCTGGGAGTTTTACTGTCCTTCTGTTCTTAATATTGGACCTGGTCTTCGGCAATGGAAGATGGCGTAAAACAGGTACAAGAGAACACAAGCACGGTCAAGTACGCATAGTGAGAAACACCCATATCCTCTCTTCACCCATTCCTGTCCAATAGTTCCATCCCACAATCCAAACAGAGTGATTCTCAGCAGCATCCAATGGAAATAGGGGACCCAGTCCACTCCCACCACACCGATTCTGGGCCGGACGTAATAAATTAACCTCTATTTGGACAGTCACATTTTCCTTTACACGCAATTCAGCTGCAGTGAGAAAAACTTTTCTGTGTTCTGAAGACGCCTTTTTTGGACTAAAAATACAGCTAGCTTCCTCAGACATCTTCAAAGTGTCGCGGTGCCATTTCAAAGATATAATTTGTATCTTTCAAACTCCAGGGGCCCATCATTTCGCGATCAGGGCTTTTGCCTCCTGGTGACCCAGTGGTCTGTTAACAGGGCTTTCTTTTCGGTGATTAATACAAAGCCATCCAACTTCCCGATTTATGATGCTGTGACATCCACCACCTTGGGAAGTGAGGCACAGGAGCACCTGTTGTTGCAGAGAAATGGGCACTGGGGTGCTTTCCAACGTCTATGGCCACCTGGCCGCTTACGCTGGCGAGGCCAGATGTTTGCTTAGTGGGCTTCCAGGGTGGGGCGAGTTCCATTTCGGCTGACGGGACACCTGCTCCCTCGTCTTGGGGTGTCCGCGTTTGAGGGGAGTTTAATAATCGCCGACAGGATCCTAACATGATTTTAATCAATATAAGCTCTCCCTGTTAATGAGGATTGTGATATCCGGAAGGCGGCTGTTTAATGCATCTCGACCAGCATGGAGTCCCTTAATAAAGTCAGGAAGACAGCTGCTAGGTCTTTGCAGGGATATGTGGGAATATAACACTGCAAAACACAGGGCAGAAAGGCAGCACGGCACTGAGAATTGCTCGATGAGTGGAACAAGTTGATACGATGATGCGGCGTTGGATAGGGTTAGTTTGTTGGATCAGCGATCCTTCTGTTGTACCTTAGAGTGAAGATATTTTTTGCGTGATAAGTCTAATATGGGGCCTGCCTGTGTGCTCATGGTGACAGTATTGATGCTGCATTCTAGGGTTAATGCATCATTAATAACCCCAAATTACTATTCAGCTCCTAAAAATCCTGCTAAGTTTCTTCCCTTACCTTCAAATTGCTTTCCTGAAAAAAAAAATACAAATTTTTACGTTGCCTCATTTTCTTCATCTGCACAGTTTCTGCTAGGCAATCCCATTAGGATTTAAAATTTGAGAATCTCAGCTTTTGCTTTAATATTAAGCTGTTATCTCACTGTATTCTAGCCTAAAGGATGGTGTAGGATGTGTTTTTTTTTTTCTAGCAGGTGCAAGTAGAAAATGCTGATTACTTTGAAATTCCTGTCAGCCATGTTGAAGGCGCCGTCGCTTGGTGTTGGGCTGGATGCTGGCGCGGGGCGGGGCGGCAGCTGTGTGTCGCCCTGGTGTTACAGAAGCAGAGTGTCATCCGTGGCCCAGTGAGTTACGGGCTGCTAGCTTTTTAATTCCCAGCTTCTTTACTGCTCAATTACACCGTTCATGGTGTTTCATAGAGTTAATGCGTTCATCCAGTGGCGAGAGGGTTTTAAAAGTAAATGGCCTGTAAAGGAAATTGTAATTGTAATAAAATCCATGAATTCGGGTCACTTTTGCTAAACCAAAAAGAATTTTTGCCTCTTTTTAAATAAAGGAAATTTTAGGATTTGTAAACGCCGCCCAAGCTCAACGTCTGAAGCTCATTGCGACATCATCGGGGCGATTCTAGAATTAATTTTTTTGGTGGGGCATCTAAGAGGAGCCATGATTCATACAGAGGAGCTAACCTTATCATTAGCCAATGATATGCTTTGAATTGGTGAGTGACAGGGGAGGGGCACTGCAGAGTCCAATCAGCTTTTGGCAGGGGCCAGTGCTCATGTGGCCCTGCCCCTGTGTATGCCTTGCATCTCGTAAGGCTGCTGTCTGGTGCACTATGTTTGTTAAGAGCGGTGGAGTACGTATGTGTTGCGTGGGTTGCCTGCCGGAGTCAAAAATCATATGACATTCTAGCATCGCCAAGCAGCCCGTAAACTATGAATTTGTGTGTGTGTATGTGTGTGTAGGGCTGTGTAAAGACATGGTCAGGCCCTTAAAAAATTCTACCAAATGCCCTTCTCTAAAGCTACCGTTACTATGCTCATGTACTCATTGGCGCCCCCTAGAGTCTGGGCCCCTTATGAGCAGACCTGTGTGTCCTGATGATCTGGCAGACTATCCAACGTGTTCCCCAACCTCGAGCATGCTGGGATAGGCTCCAGGCTCACGGTGTCCATCTAGTGGATATGTGGTTGCAAGATGGCAGGAATACCGGAGAAAGGGGCCCATTGGATGTGCTTTCCTGATCTGAAGTAGTTCGCTCTGCTGTTCCTCCCCTGGGATTGCCGGCTTTTAATACTGTTATGCGGCGTAAACATTCAGCGTCTGTACAGCTCTGAGATGAGGATCTCAGCTCCTTGTCGAGAGCTCTCAAAATATGTGTGACTAAATAGGCACTTGCTTGATTTTGCCTCGGGAATCGTACTCCTCTGCACCACTTATCTGAAAGGCTTCTCTTTTTATTTAAGGGCTGTCAGTGATGGAAATTTTTTAAACAGCTTGCTGTGGAATACAGTATTTTGTTCTGATAATTGTAAACTGTAATGGGAGAGGAATTTAATTATCAGCACGATAAGGCTAAACGTGTGAATCATCAAGTCGGCACGGAGTGCGCTGCTTAACAAGGCGGCAGGGCTCGGGGGAGATCTGTGTTTTTCCCGAAGACGTACAGAGACAGGCCCCACCGGCTTCTCAGACGGTTGCTCTGATTGCCCGACAGGAAAAAGGAAAACTGACCCTCCTAGACGCACCCCGTCCATCCTTCTGGATTTCAGTGGTGATGCTGAATCCGTGACATGCTTGGCTTTTTGCCGCGGTCTCGCCCCTTTCTTTGGACCATTGTAGATGTTCATCAAAAATAGCCTGTTGGCCCAGAGCAAGTCCCATCAAGCCCGCAGCGCATTTCTAGGGGGATCCTATCGGAATTGGGCATCGCTGGAATACTTGGCCCCGCTTCTGGCTACCTGCCCGCTTCACGGTGACCTGATCTGCCCGTTGTCCTTCCCGAAGGCACCTACAGACGCTTAATATTTCATGGCTGACCCCGGAAGGCCCCGGAGAGGCGGTCTGCTTTGAATTCTTTTCCTGATTGTAAGTCCGAGCCGCGCTGCATAGGTCTGCGGTCCCGGGGGGCCACGGGGCTGGGCGGGGCAGAGCCTTTCGCTGGCAGCTGCACTTTCAGGCTCTTGGGCTTTGAAGGCCTTTCTGGACATTCAGCGGTTCCTGGAAATTCCCCCCGAAACAGCAGAGACGTAAATGCTCGCCTGTTCCTCTAATTCCCTCTTCTCCGCAAACCCAGCCTTTGCTTTCGAGCTCAGAATGGATTTCATGATGTTTTGCCGCACAGGTCCTTGGCGCGTTTACTGCGTGGCTGTTATAACGTCTCGTAAGCATTCGTGACAGTGTTCACGATGGTATTGGTGTTTATCTGGGATGCCGTTCCTGTTTTTATGGTACAGATTGTGCCAGGCCTTAGCTGAGGCTGCCCATACTGTGCCTGTCTGGTTCAGTCTGTCGATAAAGCCCCCCCGCCTAGTTTCCAGGGCCCGCTATGAACTATCGACCAGCTCGGTGTGAAGCGTATTCTCGCTGGAGATGGCCTGGGCAGGACCAGTCGATGCGGAGCTGGGGTGTGCCACGGGTGTGGATGGGGGAATTCGAGGCATGCTGGGTGAGATAACAGCAGACATTTTGGAGGGCTCACCCCTGTGATTGCTGTGTGTGATGAGTGCACAGGTCTGCAGAGGTTTTGTATGGTTGTGTTTGTAGATCCAAACCACAGAGCAGTGTAGGCCTGGTGCCCATGATGGTGATGCCCCCCACCCCCTCATTCCAACAGTGAAAAAAAAAATGTTTTATTTGCCATTTGTATATTGGGACACTTCGTTTCACATATATCATCTTAAGCTCCTTTGCGGTACAAGCAAGAGAGCAAAGTTTGGGGTCAGAGCACAAGGTCAGGCAGCGTGCAGTGACTCTGCAGAAATCTAGGGTCAAGGGTGTTGCTCAAGGGCCCACTGGTAGCCCCTGGAATCAGACCAGTGACCTTCTGATCATGGCCAAAGAGTCCTAACTGGGAAAGCTTGCACACTGTCAAAGCTTGTGCTGAAACACCAGCATGATCATGAATGTCTGGGCGGGGCCCCAAATGACCAATCTGATTGGACGCCAGATCCGTGCATACAGATGTTACAAGTGAGACCCTTTGACATAAATGTTGCATAAAGTATAAATATTTCACGAGTGCTGCTTTTTTTTGGTGAAAGTGCATTATTTACTGTTCACCTATTAAACTAAAGACACACTGAAATTCTGGTGAAATACTGAACTTTCCACTCAAACTTTAGCAAAAGTTGAGCTCTGACCTTTCTCAAACTCTTCCTTGAACCCTCCCTGCCTGACATTTATTGTGGGGGTGTTTTCTTTTTTGGTAGCATGATTAAGTGAAATGCCTCAGCATAAATAGGCCTTTCTGTGCGTCGTGCTCCCCTGCTGGAGCATAGGAATATGCTTACGTGCCCAAACCGCAGTTTGACGGCACAGTGAAGTGTGTGCGGTCGCTAGGTAATTCAGCTGTGCCAGCACCCCATGGCTTGTGCTTGATCGAGGCCCCGGAGCCAAAGACATTGGGCATGGGTGCCCGGCACAAGCATATTTCTGGATCTCCGGGGTCCATTCTCAGACA
The DNA here is from genome assembly GCA_026780765.1 of Petrocephalus schoutedeni. Classification (NCBI taxonomy): domain Eukaryota; kingdom Metazoa; phylum Chordata; class Actinopteri; order Osteoglossiformes; family Mormyridae; genus Petrocephalus; species Petrocephalus schoutedeni. The sequence continues at coordinate 11,559,318 of JAODKL010000041.1, forward strand.
CGGGGAGACGAGCGCGCTTTTGGATCTCCGTGGTCCATTCTCAGACACGGGGAGATGAGTGCGTTTCGGGAACTCAGGGGTCCATTCTCAGACCCGGGGAGACGAGCCCGTTTCTGGATCTCTGGGGTCCATTCTCAGACTCAGGGAGATGAGCGCTTTTCGGGAACTCGGGTAGACAAGTGCGTTTCTGGATCTCCAGCATCCATTCACAAACACGGGGAGATGAGCGCGTTTCTGGTTCTCTGGGTCCAGTCACAGATACGGGGAGACGAGTGAGCGCGTCCACACAGACAGATGCTGACGTGCATCCCAACAATGCTGAGTGCCGTTGCTAGGCAACCCCGCTGCCAAGGATCCTGGTTTTGGGTTGGGTATAGGAAAAACTAAATTGACTGGTTAAAGGTTAGAATGTTTAAACTTTGGCTTTTAAAATGACTAAATTCAGGTTAATCCTGTGCCTATTTCAGCACAAATTGTGCCTATTGTGCCATTAATATTCAAACCAGCGTTCATTCTGAATTACAACTGATTAACTTATCTGAAGCAGAAATTCAAAGTAAATTGTAAGAAATCTTGCCAAGAAATATTATATTACCACAGGAAATTTCCAACTGCCTGATATATGTGAAATACAGAAACAGTCAAAAGTTTGGACACACCCACCAATAGAAAGGTTTATTTGTACTCTTCTCTAGATTTTAGAGTAATTATAAAAACATCAAAACTATAAAATGACATATATGGAATTATATGGTGACTAAAAAAGTATTAAACAAAAAACATCGTTGGGGGGCCCGCTCTGTGGGCTGGGACTCAGAAGGCTACCGTTTCAAATCCTGTGGTTGACAGAGTGATCCCACCATTGGGGCTTTCAGCAAAGCCTTTAACCTGAATTGCTCCAGGGATTGGCTGACACTACTGTCTCCTCTACATCAGTCTCATGAGGTGGCCTCCTGGGATGCTCTTCCAGCTCTCCTGAAGGAGGTCCCACATATATGCTGAGCTCTAATTGGCTGGCTTTCCTTCAGTATCTACCTCCAAACCATCTTCTGTGTTTAGATCAGGTGGCTAGGTCACGTGACGTGCAACCATCGCTCTCCTTTATAGGTGGCGCGGCTGGTGCTGTATATAGGTAATTTGAATAGTAAAGCGGTAATATTCTGCAGGGTCTGTTATCAAACGACAAGACCTAATTTTGTGAGTTGTGGACCTGTAGTGCTGACCGAAAACCATACAGGTCACTTTGGAAGCACATGGACTATTTTCAGTAATTCTAACAGGATTTCATGATGATTTTATGAACATCACGAGATGAAGTGAATCTCTGCGCTGTGCATTGCTTGGCTTAACCCTTCAGTATCCAAGGTGATGTGATAAGATCATCTTATCTTATCTATCTTATCTTTTAATGCCCAAAGACTCTTGAGTGTTTGGAACTGATTGAAGGGTAAAGAATAAAGCAAAACGAAGGAGTGTAAAGGTATCTGTCATGTAGGTATTTATATGATATTTCTCTGTCAAGTCATCTTTATTTCTACAGCACATTTAAAAGGAAAGAAATGTCAACCGAAGTGCTGCATGATAAAACAGTGAGACAAACATTAAAACAATTAGAATGGAAAAAAAATGAATGCAACTGAAACTGAAAATCATGTAAAACTGACATCAAAGAGAAATATTAATAATATAAAGGTAAGAGTAAAAGCCAAAGCAATAAATAAATGAAAACAGAAGGTAAAAGAATGACTACAGGATTAAAATCAAGAGAAAAACAGGCAAATGACACCAAGACACAATGAACCAACATACACTGTTCCCATGAGTGGGCCGGCTTTGAATTCTGCTTTTCCTGACCTTCAGTAGCTCAACAAGTAGAGCATTTTACTGTACCAGTAACGCAAAGGTTGTGGGTTACATTAGAGCACAGAAATTACAACCTTTCCCTCTACTGCAAGTTACTTTGGATAAAAGAGTCAGAAATATGAATCACATGTTTTTAAAATGGTTTTACTTACTAATTTCCTTTAATTACTCATTTTTAAAAGAATGTCATCATACATAAAGTAAATACAGCACTGAGAATATCTGTTATAGACTATAAGTGGTGGTTTTATATGTGAACACAGAAATGCAGACCTGCTGAACACATTCTTCTTGGTCTTCAGAGTTAATTAATGCATAAAATTTTGAGTCATTATTTATTTAAACTGCATGAAAAACCATAAATATTGATCATGGGTCAAAGGAGCAGGTGGTAACGATGAGGTTAAGCTGGCAGCAAACACGAACGATGGAATAATCAATGGACAAAGGTAGGGTTTTGTTTAATATATGACTGAATAAATCCAAATTATTACATATAAAATGCCATTACAAGAAATACGTGTACTAAATATTTATCAGATTAAAGTTTGTTTTAATCGTGCTTTCAGCAATATTATTTTGTGTGCAAATTTACCTAAATTAGTTGACATTTTGTTGCCTTTGGCACCTCAAAATAATAATCCCCCCCCCCTTTGCTAGAGCTAGTTATTGTGACATGCAGGCTACATTTGTTTTCTGAGACGTGACAATGGTCAATAAAAAAAATATATATATATATATATGTGTATTTGGGACTGTACATCCAAATTGAATCTTACAAAGAATGCAATCAAATATATTACATTAAACTTTTACACATTTTATAACCCTTGTTTTGTTTGTTTTATGTTGGAAAATGAAACCGAGACACTGGACGCCCTGATGCCAACGGCAGAGAATCGCAGGCATCGGAGTTTCAGAGGAGCCATTTTCCCTGAGAGCTGGAAGTTAGTCAAGGCAATGAA
>JAODKL010000041.1:11580330-11594225 GCA_026780765.1 Petrocephalus schoutedeni
GCCCCACGGGCCCCCTGCACCCCAAGGGCCCCTGGGCAGCGGCCCCGCTGGCCCGGTCCGTAATCCGTCCCTGTCTGGTATGTTCTGGGGGTGGCGTCGCTCCCTAATGGGGTGTATCGACGGCTGAAAAATTATATTTTGGATTTCTTGTGGAATGGGGGGGAGACCAAAGGCTGCGTATGATACGTTAATTGGTGTAGTTGAGAAGGGGGGTCTGGGGTTGATTGATCCGTTGTTGAAGATGAAGTGTCTGAGTGTGAAATTGGTGAGGGATTTTTTGAGTGGTGGGCCGGATTGGGGTTGGTGTGGTGGGGTGGCCCTGGGTCTGAATGTGCTGTGGATGACATTACAGCCCGGGCATTTGCGGGGACTGCCGGGGTTCTATAGGGAGGTCCTGGGGGTGTGGGGGGCTTTTCTGAAGCATTTAGTGGTGGTGCCTAGGGGCCGGCAACAGCTGTTGGATCAACCCCTTCTGCTCAACCCCAATGTTCGGTATGAGGGGCGGTGTCTGGATTTTAAGGTTTGGTGGGAGGCGGGGTTGCGGCAGGTGAAGGGTCTCCTGTATGTAGTGAGGGAAGGGTTTCTGTCGCCTCAGGCGATTTTTGATGAGGTGGAACGGGTGAGGGACGAGGTGGAGTTTAGGTATCTGGCACGGCAATATGCTATGGCGAAGGCTGCTATTCCGCCTGATTGGGTTTGTCGGATTGACGGGAGGGAGGAGGGGACAGGGGCTCCGAAGGTATGTTGGTGGTGGGCGGGGGAGGGCTGTGCCATTAGCGGGCTGTCAGGTGAAGGCACTTTATGGGGTTCTGAGGGATGGGGCATTTGTACTCCCATCTGCTAAGGAGTATTGGGGCCGTGCGTATGGGGTGAGGTGTTGGGTTCTATGAGGGCTGAATATGTCGATCCGGTACTGGCCAATTTTGGTTTCTTGGTCAGGCATAATGCACTGCTGACTGAAAGGCGCCTGTTCAAGATAGGGTTGGTACAAGTGGCAACATGTGTCGGGTGGAGGAGGAGGGGTTTTAGCATATGTTCTTTGCTTGTCCTGAGTTATGTGGTTTTATGGGACGGTTGAAGGGGATGGTGGGGCGGCTGTGTGGGGGGACTGTTGACGGGGCATCAATGGAAATGGTTGTTTCCATTCAGGTTCGGGCCTGAATGTCTTACTGGCAGTCGCCAGGCGATCGGTATGGGTGCAGCGGAATCGGGCTAAGCTTGAGGATGTGCGGGTGGGTGTGTGGGATGTGTTTCAATGTTAGATTACTCGCTACGCCCTCCGCAATTCTAACTACACTGTAACATTTCGTGACTCCGATCGAGCATATTCATACAAGCACATCTATGAAATTTTGATTTACTTTCGGGACGTGCTATTGAAATTGTCAGTCTATATGTTTATCACTCGGTAGCTCAGAAAGTCGTCTCCTATTTACCCAGATCCTTGGCATCGGCAGAAATGCCCAAGAAAGATAAAGCCGACGACTACTGGACAGGTATCCTGTTCCGGTATTGCCCGGGGAAGTAATGGGTTAGCACAGGCAACTTTCCAGAAACTGATAGCTGTCCATTGACTCCTCCATAAAACCAGCAAGTCCGAGAACATGACATCTCTGGGGAAATAGCATAATAATTTGTGGTTAATTTAAAAAAGATTCGATCGTGGGCGCGTGATAGGGTGCCCGCGTATGTTCAATCGTGTGAGCGTGTGTCTGCGATCGCGTGCGTGTCTATGTGCGATCATGATCAATTGAGAATTCAGAATAAGAAAAATGACATTCATTTTACTTGGGGAATTGCTTCCCTGCCGTTTAGGAGGCAGTCAGAATGGCCTAGCGGTCTAAGGCGCTGCGTGTCGCTCGCAGTCTCCACCGGTCAAACTAAATCTGCGGATGTCGACCTCCCTCCCACCACCAGGGGTTCCTCGTTGACACTCAAAAATACCCTTAATGTGCAGCCATAAAATTTTACTAGGTGTCCCCCGGTTCTGTCTTGCTGCTGTAATTTGGCAGGATCTTGATTCCATGCCCTCTGCTTGTGGACTGGCCATTAACTCTCTAACTTTACTTTTCTTTCCCTAATTAAGAAGTCTCCTACGGTCATTTGGCAGAAAAGTGTGTTCGTGGTATATAATTATTGAAAGAATATTACGAAATATGTCTTTATTAAATATTGTGTTGCGGGACAGGGAGCTTTGTATACGAATTGAAAATAAAAATTCTGCCCTCTGGTGGTTGCAGAATTTCACTGTAATCAGCAGGCTTGCCATTCGCCGCTGGCATCAGTGAGGGGAAGTGCAGTGTGCTGGTCTTCACTTTTTGCTTAGTGTCATATTACTTTTTAATAGGCGCTTAAGCTTACGGAGTGCAGTGGGTGCCCCACATGCACGAGAAGTCTGGACATGAAGCTCAGATTTCTGGCCAATGAATTCTCCTCTGAATGATTGAGCTGTTTTTTTTTCTCTTCATTTTAGTTGGGGGTGCAGATAAGAGATTCATGTCTGTTTCTCATTTTTTTTTCAGCCTGTGGGCATCTGTGCCTGTGTGCTGGGATCAGGCACCCGGGCGATTTCTCTGTTCGCCATGCCCCTAGCCTGCGGGTCCAATGTGCAGGCCTCATCCAAACTTGCACCATGTTCTTACCTCTACAGGTTGTGTAACTACTGCGCTGTAACTAATTAGCAGGTGTTTTGACCAGATTAACTTATCCATGGGTGATGGAATCCTTTTCAAAGAAATAAAAAATAATACAAGGCAATAGGGAAATTAGCAACTGCAATTAAAGCGACTGTGTCTTTATCTCAGGGTGGTTCCTATCGTGACTGGCCACACCTATGGGACTGAGGAACAGTATGGAGGAAGCTGGTGCAAACAGGAAGTCAGATAACAAGACAGGAAATGACAGCAGGTAGGTGCTGAGCTGATTCTGTCCCGATATCCCCGAATCTCGGCGTCGCGATTTGGGCTGTGAGCAGCCCCTTCCCTTTTGATTTTTCAGACATTTAAAAAAACCTGAGTGTGCCACGATACAAATCCCATGATACTAATCCCCATCATTTCGACCTCAGACTCTGTGGGGAGAGGGGGGGTGGGGTTATCTCTATCAAAGTTTTTAAAACGCAGCACAAAAGTGTAAAGAAGCATATTAAAATATTACAATTTTGTTCACTTTTCGCCCTCTATCCAAGCCTCTTTTAGAGTCACAATAAGTCCCTACCCCCGAGACATCTGAAAAGATTCCACTCTACGTTTGGTGTCTCCTCTCTATTCCAGACGCCGGTCAGAGATATGGTCTTTTTTCCTGGCCCAAAAGACTGTCAGAACAGCCTGCCTCCCCCTTTGAATCAAAGATGATCCTGCAGCCGGGACGTGTGACTGAAATCCAGCAGACACCGCAGTTAACGATGTTTCTGATGAAACTTTGAAGTTGTGTTTTCCTCCCCCACTGAGAGTGTGTGTGCCTGTATGTATCTGAGTGCACTTAAATAGTATTTATGTACTATAGCATTTTGTGACATAACACGTCTCATCTGAAAAACCTGAACATTCCTCACCCAAAAAAGCTCACATTCGCAAGTAAAAAGAGACTGTTTGGGCATGTATAATTTTAGGTCGCTTCCCTGCCTTGAGTCTGTTGTTTCCAAGATAGGCTCTGGACCCCCGCAACCCTGCAAAGGACAAGTGGCTGTGTATAATGAATGAAGTAATGAATGAGTTAATGAATGAACAAATATGTAGGTCAAAAGCTACACTACTAAGAACCCCTCTTGGAGCATGTCACTGATTTGCTCTAAAATCCAGCTGTATCTTGTATTTGGTTAGACCAGCACATTGCCTTATTAAATTCAATTCTGGTTCACGATCTCACCTCAGGATTCTACAGCAGGAGCTCCCCTGGGTCATGGGCCCGACAGCTGTGAAGTTGCCTGTCCAACTCCTCAGCTGGTCCACTCCCTGCCCACACAGGGTCTTCCTGAGCTTCAGCTCCTGCATAGATTCTGCTCAGATCAATTTTAAATGCACGACCTGGGGCTGCAAGACCTGCAGTGGAGGACAGATAAGAACTGGATCCACCTGGCCGGCCCCTTCGGAGACCCTGGCTTCAGCGGCAGGAGAGAGCAGGGGAAACAAAGCTCACATCGTGCGAGGAAAAGAACACAGATAACCTGAGAGGTGGGGCGAGAAGCACTGGGGACTGCGAAGGGACGAACACGTTCCTGCTGGAATCCTCGGAACACTCCCTCTGTGGATCGGAGAACTGGAATGGAATGCCGGAACTGCCTGGGTCTCCAGATGCTGACAGATGTGGACAAATTCCCAGAAAGCCCCCCAGGCTTATGTGTTCTTTGTATTGTGTCTATAATTAAAATGTAACGGTTCATTAATAACGGGCTGGAGAGGAGACCATGCATGCACTGTGCATTCTGGCAGAATTTAATCAAGCGACCATATGACTAAATCTAAAGATTCTACTTCCACCATACTATCCATTCCAAGCTGGCACTTTATGCAGGTAAATAATTACTTTCTCACCTATGCTGATCCCCAGTAATCTTTGTCTGTGGCCTGTCTAATTTAGCACTAACAGCAAAAGTGTAAGTAGCACCTGCTCAGATGATGCATATTTGGATCACATGACCCTTCAGACTGATATAGATTTCTCTGAGTAGAATGGCAACTCCGTGGGTCCACAAACAATCTTGGTGTCGCTCTTCAACGAATGCTCTCTAGAGGGTGAATATTCTAGTGGAGGTCACGAAAGGTGCGCATGCATGCTGCTTAGTACACAGACTGCACTGCACTTATACACAAAGTACAGTAACCCTTCACATTAACTGCACCTTCATTATGCATTAATATAACATCCTGTGCACCTGCATAATGCATTAATAGAATGTTCATAAGCAGCACATAAGTATACCTTAACATCCTAACATATCTTAACAGTTTTCATATACACTAATAACAAACATCATTTGATTATGCTATCATAATGTTTGTTATGCACTGAATGTTCTACCAATGCATTACAAAGATTTCAACTTCGTAGAATTTCATTTATTTTATCTTTTAAATTTAAGTGTTACCCCCCAGTGTTTAATCTTGCTTCACCCCTCCCCCCAGTAAACAGACATTTGTATTTAAATGGTTAAATATCAAAGCCTCTCATATGCCGCTGGTCTGCCCGCTCTCCATTTTGATAGAATTGTGTTTCGGGTATCCTGCTGTGGGTCCCCATGTCTGGCGCAACATCTCATTTTGTGCCATTTGCAGATTTGACCAGTATATTAAATATGCAGGAATTTCAGTTATGTAGATTAGGGAGAGCGACTCCCACTGATTACACCAAAGGGGCTCAGGGCTGTGCCTTTTCAGATGCTGTATTACTGACTGCTTGGCTGCCAGCCCCGTGTTACTGTGAGTATGCTATGCAGGATTAGTAGACTATACTGTACCATGTGAGTAAGCTACACTAGGTGAGTTCAGTACACCGTGTGAGTAGGCTACACCAGGTGAGTAAGCTACACTGGGTGAGTAGGCTACATCAGGTGAGTAAGCTACATTGGGTGAGTACACTGCACTGGGTGAGTACACTACAGCATGGACTTTTAGAATTGTGGGATTTTTTTCCCCTTGAGAAATGATCCACATATGTTATCACCTTCCACTAGAAGGCACTTACTCCTGATCTAATACACAGTCATATTCAAAGTAATCCCAAACTGCACTCCGGTACTTTCTCCCGACTTTGGCTGCTGTGGGCGTTATAATAGATGGATAAATTGACAAATTGTTACCACAAATTCATGACATCACATGCCCGTCGTTTGCACGTATAATACCGGCACAGCTAAAAAATATAAGAAATCATCCACCTAGAATTATGTATGAAAAAAATGGCAATGACAAAAAAAACGCAGACATTTTCTCTATAATTTTAGTTTATATCTTGTTTTGTAAACATACAATGCAGTTTCTGTTATTGTTTTTTTTTCTGTGAAGCTCCATTTTTATTTTTATTTCAGATAACGAAAATGTCCTTTCCCATTTAGTTTTCGTTATTTCGTTAGTTTTAGTGAACGATAGTAACCCTGCTCTGTACCCACCGACCATTTTTGAGGAGCATTGAAACGCTTCTCCTGAATGGACTCATTCCGTGATCCTCGGGCCCCCGGCACTTGCCGTATAGAGGCCTGCCAGGAGCCCGCCATTCTGCATCGACGGGGTCATTTGGTGTAGTTTGGGCACCGTCGTTGTCATGGAAGGTAATCACCGAAGCATGCTGGGAGATAATGTGAAAGGCATGGGGGGATGGGGGGGTACATAAAAGGAAGCTTCTTCTTCAAGGCACCGTAAAGAGAACCAGGGTGTTTCTCTAATAAACAGGCAATGCCACTAGCCGTCCCTGCAAACACCAGCTGCCGCTAGCCGTCCTTGCATAAGCCCGCTGCCGCTAGCCGTCCCTGCAAACACCCACTGCCGCTAGCCGTCCCTGCAAACACCCGCTGCCGATGGCCGTCCCTGCAAACACCCGCTGCCGCTAGCTGTCCCTGCAAACGCCCGCTGCCGCTAGCTGTCCCTGCATAAGCCCGCTGCCGCTAGCCGTCCCTGCAAACACCCGCTGCCGCTAGCCGTCCCTGCAAACACTCGCTGCCGATAGCCATCCCTGCAGACGCCCGCCGCCGCTAGCCGTCCCTGCATAAGCCCGCTGCCGCTAGCCGTCCCTGCATAAGCCCATTGCCGATAGCCGTCCCTGCATAAGCCCGCTGCCGCTAGCCGTCCCTGCATAAGCCCGCTGCCGCTAGCCGTCCCTGCATAAGCCCATTGCTGATAGCCGTCCTAGCCGTCCCTGCAAAAGCCTGCTGCTGCTAGCCACTCAATGTCCTTGTTTATGCTTCGTTGATGCCTTGCTTTAGGGCACTAGTTTTCACTTATGCAGTTATTACCCTGGCAATATTTCTCTAAATAACTTCATGGACAATCAGCTGATTGGTGTGGAATGTACCAAATGCCATGTCAAACTGGCGAAACCACATGGGTCCCAGCGAAACAGAGCCGGTGTGTGGTGTCACACGGCAGGGCCGAGCCGGTGTGTGGTGTCACACGGCAGGGCCGAGCCGGTGTGTGGTGTCACACGGCAGGTCCGAGCCGGTGTGTGGTGTCACACGAGCTGGTGTGTGATGTCACACGGCAGGGCTGAGCCGGTGTGGGGTGTCACACGGCAGGTCCGAGCCAGTGTGTGATGTCACACGGCTGGGCCGAGCCGGTGTGTGATGTCCCATGGCAGGGCTGAGCCGGTGTGTGATGTCACACGGCAGGGCCGAGCCGGTGTGTGATGTCCCATGGCAGGTCCGAGCCGGTGCTGCTATTGAGTCTGCTAGCTCTGGACTCCAGTGATGCGCTTCTCCTGTGCGGCTCCGGACGGGTTTATGTCACACCTGGAGGCAATACCAGGCCATCGCCGAAATTACAGTTCTCTTAAAAAGCCTCTCCAGCTGTATTACTTCTCTCAGTATTGAATAAACCCCTTTAATAAGGACATGCAAACAATAAAGCTTCAGCTAGCTAGTGCAAGGACTTTTAAATGAGCTTCACAGACCATAGCTTAGTGTTAAGACCATTTGCCCGGAAGGCCGGGTAGTCTGCTTGGTTACGGAGCACATGGGTGTGGGACATCCATAGCAAACTGCTGGCTGGAGCGTGTGGCAGGGTAGGGGTTAGCAGATGGATGACTTTAACCCACCCCCATGTCAGCAGTTTCCATAAAAACATCCCAAGAAACTGCATATGACTCATATAACATTCATAATGCGTAACACATGATGCATACAATATTCTGAAAGCCCGATGAAATGGCCTAACACCTGGGACGTAAATAAACACAAGGAGAAATCAGAGGAAGAAAGGTAAATAATTATTTCCTTACTTAAGGTTCGCACAATTCTCACAGGCCTCTTCTGCTGTACGTGGCCTGATTTCCCCGATAGTTCCACATTATGCATACAAAGACTAATTACGCACATAATGTCAGGCACCACGCGCCAGTAAGCCGAGGCTCCCACCAACCCACACGCCTATTGTTTACCCGAAAGCAGCTCCACTTCGGGGACTTTTGCTCTCGCTGGCTTGCAGCTGATAAACTCGGAGCCGGGAGATGGTTCCCCCCGCTGCCAATCTGCGCCGGCTAAATACACACCCTCTCGTTTAACAGGCAGCTCTCAAAACAAATCACTTTGTCTCCATTTTTGGAAAGCTGTCTAGGTTTGAGTATTTTTCGAGAGATAATGCCTTTAAGGAAAATGAATCAGTTTATTTATAGGGGGGTATTAGTAAACAAGTGTAGTGTTATGTGCAGTTGGAGCTGGTCTCTCCCTATGGTTTCTGCATTTTCCTCACACTGCATGATGTATTATACATTATTCCCCTGTAATGAACTGCATAAGACCTGTTTATGTAGTACATTCTTGTATAAAGACAGTATGGTTTTAAATAAGGTGTTTCCTCAGCCTCTGATCAAGGAGGAGCAAATGTAGAAAGACCTTGTGGGTCCAGAGGGCAGTGGGGGGCTGCTACAGTTGGCTTTTCGCACCTTCCACTCCTTGGCTAAAGCAGAGACTCGGTTGAAAGTGATGACGTTTGAACCCGGCCTCTCCACTCCTTCTCTGCGGGGCCGTGGTGCCGATCCAGGCCCTCGGTGAACAGGTGTGTCTGTTGTCGAGAAGCTGTGAGGGGGTTTGAAATCCCTCAGCTTGGTAAGTCTTCTCATTCTGACCTTGAATATAACACCTCTTGTAAATATGTAAATGTAAATAATGTAAATGCAAATAATGCTGTCACACCTGGAGACGTATTTGTTGTTTTGCCCCCCCCCCCCCCCCCCAGTACTGACTGTTTGTGGCCAACAGGGGGCCCCCAAGACCTCAGGGGCCCCATGCAAAAGTGTGGGTTGAGTAACAGCAAACATTGCCACTGGTTATACCAGTGCAGAGATCTATAAAGCCTATGAAAGCACAGAACCATTCCAATGAAAGCCTCATCAGCACCCTCTTAATTAAATTCTCATCTTGAAAGCAGTCATTTAGCATTTGTTCTTTCCAGCTTGCTGCTCCTGGATGGTATCTACCCCATCAACAGGGGTCAGCATAGATGGGAATCTGCCAAAATAGCCGCTGCACCATGCGCGGCGGTCAGAATCCGGTATTAGAAAAAGAAACACATTTCATATGAGTTCAAACTGCCCAGCTTGATAGTTGCAGTCAACGTGAGATTCCATTTTGATAAGTTTGCTACCATCCGGTCTTAAAAGAACATTTTTTAAAAAGTGAACCGCACCTGTGCGACGTGAGCACTGTGTGTGCAAGGCCCCGAACGTATTTTTCTTTCAGACAGCAGTCTGTGTACCCGGCTGTGTGCTCGCCGGCCCCCACGGGCCCTGCTTTCTGCTCTGAATGATTCAATCAGTCTCTTTTGCTGTTTATGCCACGCTGGCGGGGAAGCAATCGGCCTCGCAACTTTACAGACTCGGCACCGCTTCGGGAATTATTTTTAATGTTGCCATAGTTACAGCCTCCCCCCCTCCCATAATCATGAGCGGCAGATTAAAGAAATGGGCAGGGGGCAGCCTAGTGCCCGAGGATACGGAATAACAACCGGAATCCGGAATCTTCCCAGTTTGAGTCCCGCGGGGGCGGGGCTTGCAGTTGTACCCTTGAACAGGTATTTCTGCTGTATTGCTGCAGCAAAAATGAGCAAAACTTGTATCAGTTGGAAGGTGTGGGTTAAAAGAAATTGCGATATGTTTTGTTTCCTGCACCACCGAGGTGCTAAAACTAAAACGCAGGATGTCTGGAAAAAGTCTGGAAAGTCTACATGTCCTTCCTGGCTAGTGTGTAATATTTTCCCTCCTCATCTCTGACTGGCTCTGCTGGGAAGGCTGCAGAACCTGAGGAGGCTTGTGAGCCTCATGCGAGCAAAATGAAAGGAACAGGACCTCAACGTTCACACCACGACTGTCCTGCTGTAGGCACAGCACTTATAGCAGCCTGGACAGGAGAGGGGCGGGGCCAGTAGAGCTCCATGTAAAGAGGCCCAATGAGGCAGCCAATGACATGCTGCCGCGATGATGATCATGTGACCCGAGTCACCCCGGCACCCTGAATGGATGAACAGCTGCAGCCCGGTGTAATTGTCAGCATGAGGGTGACTCAGCGCTTTTCACACCAGCGGGGGGAGTATTCCACTCCCCCCCCATGATGGCAGCCCGTTGTCTTCACTACCTCCTGTTCCTGCACCGGGGACATAAATTATGTCGTCTTCCTCTTGGTGAAGATCTCCAGCATCCCTCTCTCGGCAAAGTCATAGGACCGTCTCTGACTCTGAGATACCCCCCCCCACCCTGCCTCCCCACCATGTTCTTCATGAGCTATTGCAGTCAGAGTTCGTAAAATGTCTCAATTTTTCACCCCACCCCCCACCAACGCAGATCCAACGAACAAGTGGGACGATCTGATCTGACATCCCGTTCCGTGGGACATCCGCTATGGTGAGGGATGTCCTATCAGAGGTTACGTGACCCGAGATGGATGAGACTCAATGGGAATAAACCAGTTATTATTCAGCCTCCTTTTTGGGGGGGGGGGGCAGTCACAAGAAGGAGGCCCAGCTTTGCTGTGCTTTTCTAATTTCTTGCTGTTGTCTCTCGGTGCCGTTCCATTTTTAACGGCGACATATCCTCGCTGTACCGAAACAAATGCGCTTGGCCTGCCCATTCTTCATCGCCCCGCCCCGCCAGTCCCCCTTCCACCTCAACTCATTTGCCTTTTTTTGTTTATTTTTTGTCGCCTGTCTGCCGAAAGCATATAGAGGCACGTGACACAAAATCTCCGCCAGGGCTCATTTTGTGTACGATGGGGCCGGGTTAATGTTTTAATGGAAATTTGCTCCAGTGCCATTTATTGATGTATGAACAAAGTATGGCGGCTCAGGCCAACCTTCCATTATCTCGCGTTCGGGTTTGAACTTCTGTCTGGATATTCGCATAATTCAGAGTCTTTGAAAGCCGAAGACCTGGCAAGTAATTATCGGCACTAGAAACTTATATAACAGCCAGTGCGATGTGGATGAGATGTACAACCTGCCCAGTAATTCGTTTGCCGTACTCTGTTTACAACCTTGCCCGCCATGTTTAATTAGCTCATCCGAATGCTGGAGAGTACGCCGTTTAAGATCTTTAGCGGGTAAGGCGGAGACAGGGAAAAGTAAGTGGGTGTGAATTTATTAATGCGGCCAGTAGGCGTTGATGGCTTTATGAGGACTTGATGAGTCCCTCTTTGTATGGGTACTTGCAGGTGGGTTTGGTGTTTGGGGGGGGGGGCACACCGTTTGCTAACTGGCTAATCTGAACAGCGCAGCGCTGACATCGATGTTGTCGCCTGCTGGATGAATCACCCCCCCCCCCCATCTGCGATGACGAGATTCTAAAGAAAAAGATCTATGTATCTATGCCCTGCGGTTACACGCAGTGGAGTGATGGGTGCTGATCACGTCTCAGAGGGCAGGATCTGCACGGGCTGTGGGGGTTCTTGGTCTGGAGGGATGGGGGTGGTGGGGGCTCCTGGGAGTGATAAGCCAGCCTCACTGGGCCCGATGCTTATCAGCAGTTGCCCGGGAGATAAAACCTGTGAGATCAGAGCCATCAGTCAAAGGACGTGGCCAACCGCAGCGTGTGGCTTGTCCACGGGGGTCCACTGATATTTGCCAATGAGCTGCAAGAAAGCAGAAAAAAAGCAAATCATTCCTTAACTGCACCATTCTTTGTGGCGGGGGGGGGGGGGTCACTGTCACATTTGGCGGTTTGTCTTCATCGTTGAATTAAATGCGATGGGTGTCTGGGGATAGTTCTGATGCATGCTGTGTGTTTTATTTTTTCCCGCTCAGAAATGCAACGCGCGCCACATTATTATCGTGGAACGCTGGAAGACTGGCTGGGGGAAACAGAAACATACCAGGCTCCCCCTCCCCCCCCCATCTCCGGGAAGGTCTCAAGAGATGGGGTCGGATTCCAGATAATGAAGACGTTAAATCCTGCGGAGATCTGTGAAGATGAAGGGCGGCTCTCAAGGCAGCTATGGGATGAAGCCGTGATTGGGAGACGGCGGTTGAGGCAGGGCCCTCGATTTGTGAACGGCACTCGTAGGAAATGTGGACCGCCACCCAGAATCAAGAGCTTACTGTCGCTCCCAGCTGAGGAGTTATATAAGATGCACATTGAACAGAAGAGCAACCAGGGGGCCGATATCAGGTGAGAAATAATCGTAATTATAATAGTAATTACAATTCTCATTTATATAGCACCTTCATACATGAAATGCAACTCAAAGTGCGTTACTGAAGGAACTAAAATAAGGTACTAATTCAGAGATGCTGTGCAAAAAAGAAAATGTCAAAGACTGTGCAAAAAGAAGAAGGGAGAGGCTAAGATTAAATAAGCAAATAATATTAAAACGTTTAATATATAAGTGAAATAAATGGGATTGCAATATATAACATACAAATTGAATAAAAAGGTCTGAATATATGAAATGCATCCTGAACGCTGGTAATAATTAATACAATAATATGGATCGATCAACAAAATTAAAGAAAAATGAAGTTCGTAAGTGGTAAAAGAACACAAGTGAATAATAATACAAACGCGATAAAAGGAAACGCCCCTCGACTTAGGATGGGGTTACATTTCGATTAATATGTTTGTGCTGCCATCGCCAGCATCAGTACAAAGTATCGTACGACATATCGCCAGCCCCGGGAAACATACGAAAATCAAAGTTGTTTACCGCATATGCAGCAAAGTTGTTTACCGCATATGTACCATCGTGATGCGAGGAGCGCCTGTAAAATACAATAAAATAAAGCACAATGTGAGAAAAAAGTGCTATAGTGTCTCATGACGCCTGCGTCAAACAATGACGGGGAAAGAGTAAATCTCACGGAAATTAGGCAGAGAAATGTGGGACACTGGAGAGGCTCTCATAGGGGGAGACAACGAAACAATCTGCCATGAAAGAAGCGGTTTATGATTGGCGGCGAGCCAGCACAGCGCGTTAGCCAGGTGATGCCATCCTGCGAGGTGTGGAGGTGGCAGCATCCCGTCGGTGTGAAGCAGGGACTGGCAAGCCTGTCAGGGTACGAGGAGGGGAGGAGCCTAAGGCAGGTAGGGATATCCCGACTGCGGGGTGGCAATGACACGGAGCACTCTGACAGAGTCGCCACAGTGCTGTGGAAAGTATGAAGGTGGGGTCCTCCAGGGCGGCGGGGCAAAGCAAGTATCCAAAAGAGTTTGCATGCAGGGGAGAGGCAAGTCGCTGACAGAGCTTTGGCTAAAAAGCCTGTAAAAGCCATCAAGGGAGCGTCCCAAAAGTGTCGGCTTGGGCGTGATTCTCATGGCAATGCATAAAAATGTAATGAAGCAGAAACACAGGCTTGTTAGCATGGCCTATAGGCATCACGTGTGGTAGATGTCATCACAGGTGCCCAAAGCTCCTCTGTAATTATGCCTCAAAGCTGTTTTTTGAGGAACACAGCATTGTAGCTGGGGGTGGCGTGTGGCTCAGTGGGATATGACTCTGTGTTTGTCTGCTGTGTCGTTAGTTCAAATCCCAGGCTGAGTAGAGTGATTACCACATTGGGCCCCTGAGCAAGGTTCTTCACCCCCCACCCCCCCCAAATTGCTCCAGGGAACTGTGTGTCCCTGCTTTCTGAAACATGCATCGATTTTGATAAAAGTATTTACTAAATATATAAAATTTAAAAAATATAATAAAAATAGGGCGGCACGGTGGCGCAGTGGGTAGCACTTCCGCCTCACACCTCTGGGACCAGGGTTCGAATCCGGCC
>JAODKL010000041.1:11601317-11620325 GCA_026780765.1 Petrocephalus schoutedeni
GTGCCCGTAGCTTCCGGGATAGGCTCCGGACCCCCCGCGACCCTGAACAGGATAAGCGGGTTGGAAAATGGATGGATACTGTAGCACCTTTCATAAAAGCCAAACAGCCATACACTCCCAAGAAGGGAGGAAGAATATCTCTGGGGGTCCGAGGTCGACTGGCTGCCCAACCCCCCCTGGGCATGCTAGCATTAGGGAAAAGCAGTCATGGGGCCCCTGCTGATCTCGGATCACAACATAGATCAAACGTCCCCTACAAACCATTTATATAACAATTTAGGTTAAAATTTGGTTAAGAATATTCCCCTCTGCCCAATCGGTAAATTTTACCGCTGGCATATATAATTAAAACATAATTAGCATAGAATTATCATATAATTAACCAAGACTTAACATATAATTGACATGCAATTGATGTTCCATCATTTTTCGCCACGTCGCCGCAATTAAAGGAATCACCTAACTGCGCATCTGTCCCCCCCACAATGCCCCCCTCCCCAAAACTAACTCTTGTACTCCGTGGGGATCAACATGAAGTTGAGAATTTCAGGTTTAAAAGGAAATAGCCCCTTGGCAGGTAAAGTGAGACATGTTCCTGCAGTTTGGTGCTACGGTGCAAACAATCCAATGTCTTCGGCATTGCGCCCACCAGATGTGAATCTCTTCAACTGTGTGCTGCTGGAGAAGCTCAACATTTTACATCAATAAAACAGAGGAGAATCGAGAGATTTCTGAAAATAAATGTAAGAATAACAAGTATTTCGGTGATTCGTCGCGTGCAGAACTTCAAATGTTTTTGTTTACTTTTTGATGGGTAGGGGAGGCCATGGGGAAGTCTACAGAAGACTTTGAATATTGTAAATCGGTTGCCCTGTGCTGGAGGAGGAGGACGGGGCTGGCAGCGAAAGTTAGCGGGCCAGTTAATGAGGCGCGACTCTGTCTGGGAGGGTCACAGTAGAGGTACTTTGTATTCCCCGGTCCTCCCCGGAGTTACAAATCATTATCTTTCATTCACAGCATTTTGCTTTTCTTTCTAACTGTCTGGGTTGAAATGCTCTATCTACTGGAGCATTGCAGTCTGCAGAAAAAAGATTACAAGAAGCTAATTTGTCAACTTTATCTGGTATCTAGTAACTTGGGACAACCACCGGCAGCTGGTCCATCGCCAAGCTCCTTTTACACACAACGTTTATGGAAAGGGATCTGCATTTCTGATTAATTTGATTAGCAGCAACAGATCGGCGTGTTTGACAAGGTTTGGCTTTTTGATTTATTTGATTAGTCATGGCAGATGGGCATGTTTGACGAGATTTGTTTGTTCCTCTTATTGCTGCAATTATTGTGCTAATTAATAACTGATACTTTCTCAGTTGTGTGATTTGAATGGTACACAGGGTGGGGATCAGGGTGCGGGGTGCAGTGACCAGGAAAGTGGCTGGATGTTGACTTCGGGCAAGCTCAGGCCTAGAGCATCAATGACATGCACTAATGCAGTCATGCAAGGTGACTGTTTTGCAGGCCATATATATTATGATATATATGACGCTCCAGTCCAAGTCTAGTTTTAATGACCCTTGCCTGTCACTTGAGGTCAGTAGCCTGGTGTCCTGGATGGACGGGTAGCTGATATAAACGGATAAGCATTACACTTTGTCCTCAGGGGACGGTTGATGCATGTTACACAGGAACAAAGGTGCAATACAAATACAGTCATGCTTGGAACCATACATGTATATGATGTAGGTCCGGCCAGCTACAGAATCTATTCCTCACCATTAGGAGAGCAACCATTCATAAAGTTTGAAAGTGAAAGGTGATTAATCGTCATTGTTGACACACCACAGCACGTAACAACAAAATGTGTCCTCTGCATTTAACCCATGTCACACAGCAGGGGGCAGCTACGTGAGCAGTGCTTGGGGACAGTACCTTGCTCACATACTACCTCAGCAGTATTTTGTGGGTCGGGGACTCGAGCCAGCAATCTTGCATCTACACAGTTGTGTCCCTATCCAGTACACCGCCTGCCTGCCCCAGAAAAACAGAGGAGAGAAAGGTGTACCCAGCCGCTGCGAGCAGGGTTCGAACCTGCGCGGGGAGACCCCATTGGATTTCAAGTCCAACGCCTTAACCACTCGGCCATCGCAGCTGATCTATGACTATCTGTGGCTCAGCAGGATAGGATGCTGGTTCAAATCCCAGGTTGGCAGAGAGATTTCACATTTGGGCTCTTGAGCAAGGCTCTTAGCCTCTAATTACTCCAGGAACTGGCTGACCCCACTTTCACGAAAAATGTCCATCACTTAGAATGAAATGTGCGAGTGTGTGTGTGTGGGTTAAGTACATATGACATTGTGGGCACCAAATGTCCCCACAACCTGATAAAAAACATTTTTTTTCAGTGCCCACAGGGGACAGAAGGGGCAGAAGATGGATGGATGGATGGAATTCCCCCAATGACACAGCCGTTCCATTTCTGAAAATCCTTCCCCGTCCTCTTTAGTGCTCCCGGTATAATTCTCTTAGATCTTCCTCTTTTTCAAGCGGCAGTCAAACTTCTTCCGGCGATGTTCTGGCGAAGGTTCTGGCGAACCAACAGAGGGGAACGTTGAAGCAGGGCGCTATGGCACGGATACCCCCTCCGGCTCCATTAGATCGTGAAGGAGCTGGATGCCTCTCAGCGGGAACAGGAGGCTGCTCCGTGTTTTTATGCACAGCAAAGCCCAGCTGGCTCTAACTGAACTTATTAGATACCTGTGGAGATAAACAGCCCCAGAAGGGCTGAGGCAGGGCTGACTGAGCCTCTGGTACCGAGTTAGTTTTAATTCGGTTTCAGTGTCTTTTTGTGCTTTATTATATCACCAGTCCATATTTTGCGATTCATTTTGTTAAGCAGTTAATCACCTCTGTCTCAGGGAGGTCGCTATTCCCATTAAACATCCTTCTTCGATACAGCTGCACCACCTAATTTAACTGTAGAAGGAGTCGGCCTTTAATCATCAGTGTAATCACAAAGTACCAATTGCTAATTTAATGGCTGTGAAATTTGTGGCTCTGCTGTTCCGTGAACAGCAATGGGGTTAATTCTCAAAGTGGCATTCCTGTCTACACGCTCACCTAATTCAGCATCCAGAATCCAGTACTTCCACCTATCCGTGAATGTAGCTTCATATTTGACCCCAGCCTCGATCGGACCAGAACCGATATGTCGAACATAGCATTCAGTTTGTACAGTCGCCATCGTCGGATGTAGGTTCTTTTCCTTGAAAAACCATTCAATCTCATTTCGCCATGTGAGGAATAGCAAATGTGAGAAACCCGTCGCAGAGAGAAACCGCGTCATCTCAGAAGGTGATGACCACTTGAGCGCTGCTAAAAATAGAGAAGCATCCAAGCAAGCCCTGACAGGCAAGGCCTTAACGTATCCTCGGTGTGGGGATGACTCTCTCCAGAAAGGTTCCTGCTCATTCCAAGCTGAGCTTTGTGCTTCCCAGTCCAGTCCAGGGATTCTGAGCTCACACCGTTTTCCGCTGACAAATGATTTGCCCTCAGAGATCCTAAGCGACTCCATTGTATCTTTGCTTTTCTTGTTAATGCTGCAAAAATAATGTACATTTTCAGGTTAGAAAAATTTGGAATGATATTTAAAAAAAAAACAAACCATTACGCTTTCATATTTCTTGCCTCTCCCATCTTTATGGAACTTATATACCATTTTCATCAATTGAATAGGTCTTCCTTCACAAGGATACCATTTGAATGGGCTTAATGTGTTTTACACATACCGAGTGCCCTCCATTATTTTTCTGAGCAAGCTGAAGTCATTCCGATTACAGGAAGCAAAGGCACATGGCTAATAACTCCAGCTGTATCAATCCCATTTACAGCTTTGGCAACGTTTCCATCATGGGCTGGATATCTGCCAGCCAAGACCTGATTGGAGACATTATCCTTGTGATAAGTACACTGGAACCTGTTATGTGCAGGACTGCACCACAGTGGTATGCTGGGCTGGATCACAGCGGTATGCAGGCTGGACTGCAGCAGTATGTGGGGCTGGGCCACAGTGGTATAAGGGGCTGGATCACAGCGGTATGCAGGTTGGACTGCAGCAGTATGTGGGGCAGGGCCACAGTGGTATAAGGGGCTGGACCACGGTGGTATGCTGGGCTGGATCACAGCGGTATGCAGGCTGGACTGCAGCAGTATGTGGGGCTGGGCCACAGTGGTATAAGGGGCTGGATCACAGCGGTATGCAGGTTGGACTGCAGCAGTATGTGGGGCAGGGCCACAGTGGTATAAGGGGCTGGACCACGGTGGTATGTGGGGTCAGAACACAGTGGTATAAAGGGTTGGATCACAGCAGTATGAGGGGCTGGACCTCAGCGGTATGAGGGATTATCAACCAAACTTCAGCATTTTGAATCAGGCCTCAGATAACTTATGCCTGAGGTGCTGCCACACAGATCATGTTCTCCTTTCTTTTTTCTCTTTTTTTCCTTTCAGATCAGGTAATTAAACAAATTACCAAGATGCTCCATGCAAAAAAAAACCTTGCTAAAGTCTGGAAAGGGCCTGGCATCCAGAGGCTGCGCTATTTAATAATTGAAAATTAAGTCCCTCACCTCTCCGCTTTCCTCCTCGTTTTCAGCCTAAGGCACCAAGTCACTCTTTTTCAGGGGAAATTCATTTAAATGGATTTCTTTTAATTTGTACCACGGACTTTGTTATCATTTCAATTAATTCAGCACTGAGCCAGATTTTAATTAAGCAGATTACACCGAATATCGATAGTGTGTAGCACACCTGGGCTAGATACTGCAGTTTTTAAGAATCATCCCCAACGTGAGGAAGAAGAAAGCATCAGCGTGGGTAAATACAGTGATGCATGGGGTTTTTGCCAGACCATTCCGTCTTCCATATTTCCGATACAAGTACACAATAAGGCGATCCCTTATCGCCCCTATTCTGTGCCCTGGGAGGACTTGAATCACTGAGGGGCTTTATTAAGGGGCCAGTTCAAAGCAAGGGGCCTCAAACCATTTTCTGTGTTTACCGGCTCATTGCCGCGGCCTTCGGCGGTAATGAGTCTGTCTTCCCAGAGTCACTTCACCCGGGATCCAAGTGTCGCTTTATTTTTGGTGGGTGGGCAAATTTTGTGACGTGCCTGAAAAGGTCAGTGAGTTTATTTATTTTTTTTCTTCTGAAATATGTAACAGGTCCCCCGTTTCTGGCTGTCCACATTTTTGTTAACAAGCATCTTAGCAAAGGGACTGTGCGGTGGAGATGTCACACGGGTGTGATCATGATCACTTGTTTGATGAAGAGTAGAATATCTGTACCACTATAAGCCAGAAATAGTGCGAGGATGCAGGATTTAATCACTTTCAAACATCAAATATCTATGTGTATAATAAATGCTGAATTTATTCCTAACAATGCTGCATGGGAACTGCAAAGGAAATGTGAAATAGTACGCATAAAATAAATAATGATAAAAATGCGCAGTACTAAATAACTGCATCAGGTCTTTTGATTCATCAAATGTGACCAGCATTTTTAATTCAGCCTATGGTGTGTTTGGATGAGAAGCTGTTTCTGAAGACCTTATAGGTCACGCCAAAAATACTCTTTGAAGATGTGCATTGGAAACCTCGCTATCCTGCTGTAACACTGGATCCTTACCGTTATTTACTGGTGAAACAATGTAAACCCAGAGCCTACATCGATCCCTTGGGTATTGGCCAGCGAAACAAAGGACTTTCACATGCTGTGCATATAATATCAAAGCCATATAAATGCTCCTGCTTGCACAGAAGATGAATGAATTGCTGCAGTCAGAGAGACAACCGCAGTGGAGGCTTGTGGTCACTTTGTTCCAACTGAGACAGAAGCAGTGAAGATATCAGAGAGTTACTGAATGCAGGGACATTCCCATCTACATCTGAATGCATGGATGAGGACAATACTGTACAGACTCTTTGGATGCAGATGGGCATAATGGCCATTTTTATCTGTTATGCTTGTCCTTTAATGTGTCAATGCATGCTCTGACCATCCATGTTCTGACCACCCATGCTTCTCTGCCTTCCCAGATGCCTGGATGGTGCCTGAGCTCGAGTCCTGGTTCAGTTCCATGGAGGGGTGGTAGAGTCATTGATGGACTTGGGAGTCTTCTTCTCCATGGTCATGTGGCTTTCTTTCTTTCTTTTTCTTTCTTTCTTTCTTTTTCTTTCTTTCTTTCTCTTAGTCTGTCTTAATGCTGTTGTAATGTATCACACCCATGTAAGGCGCCTCTGTTATGAAAGGCGCTATATAAATATTAGTTGAATTGAATGACTACCGCAGGTTGAAGCCTGCAGAGTGAGTGGCTGGAATAAGGTTGGCTGCGAGGAAGCCAAACGGAATGCTGGAATTCTGGAGGCCCGGAATGCCTCCAGCTGATCATGATTGAGGTTTAACTGTCACATGCAGTTTCCAGGTGCAGAATCCATTATACGAATGTCCCCTTTTCTCCATCTGGTTTTTTTTTTCTTGGGCTGTAGAGTCATCTGAAGTATCCCACATTTCTATTCGGAAGGACTGAGTGTGGGGTTACTGCCAGGGGGGCGTCCTCCGCATGGGGAGCAGTCCCGGAAATGGCAGCGTCTGACACACAGATGTTCCTGCGGGTGGCTGGTAAGGCTGAATTGGGAGCCATCACCAAAACCGGAGGCCGTGTCATGTCATGTTTTTTTTTTTTCTCTGCAAACCCAGTATCGTTCATCTCCTTCCTGCTCATATTTTGACTGACAGCTAATTCCATGAGCAGTAAATTGGTATTATGCCAGCTTAAGTATGGTAGATGTTTAATTTAGATGTTTAATTTAGATTATATGGCACCTAGTAATTCTGTGCAGAGAGCAAATTACTGACTTCCCCGGCGGGTCATGTGACCAGGCAGATATATCTCCACTCGTCCACGTTGCGACGTGCACAGTCAGCCGCCATCAATCTGTATAAGAGTGAGTCATTATCTTCAGTCCCCCTGTAATTTAATTGTTTTGGACTCCACTCTGTCCAGCCTTTTCAAGCCGATGGCCCGGTGCCCTGTTCGGTAGGCACTTCGCTCCTCTGATGTATGGGTGTTTAACGGGAATAGAGAAAAACTTCAACCTGACCTGTGATTACTTGCGGCTTGCCTGATATACAGCTTCTAGGAGATACGCTGTCCTCTGAGGAACTTAAAAATTCCCGTGAATTGAAGACACCAGTTTCATCATGCGTTCAATATGTCACTTTTTCTGGAGTCAAACAATTTGCAACTGCAAATATCTGGGTTTTTTTTTCTTTGGAGATAGATTGCTTTATAACTTTATGAAGTATTTTCTGAGTGTTAAATGTTATCATACTTTCCTTAGTCTTCACTCCTGACCTTGGTTCTCAGTTGGCTCGGGCCAGTTCTAGTACCAGCACAGTGTTATTTACTGTGATGAAGATTATTTAGACATTTTATATTTAGTCATGTTCCTGCCCGGATCTTATTGTCTCTTACCGTTCTCACCTGCAAAGGAAAAATACATTTTTTTTAACTACACTTATTCTCAGGTAAAGAGTAAAAACAAACCTGTAGCCTCAACAAATAGGCTGCACTCAACATTTAAGTTAAAGCAGGCTACACTTTTATATGTATGTAGGACAGTCATACACTTAAGCATATTTCGCCTATAACAAAGTTTGAAGTAACAGGTCATAGATCTGCAAAAACAAAATCCACACCTTTGTGTGATGTTTCAGTTTTTAGTGCAGCTGTCACTTTTCATTTGCTTACACCTGCAGTGAATGTCAGTAGTCTGGCCCTTCGAAACTGATCAAACGTGGCGTTTCAGGCCCAAAGTGCCAGACTTCTGCCCAGTGTATCATAGCACTTTCATGCATTGGTCACAG
Organism: Petrocephalus schoutedeni; assembly: GCA_026780765.1. Classification (NCBI taxonomy): domain Eukaryota; kingdom Metazoa; phylum Chordata; class Actinopteri; order Osteoglossiformes; family Mormyridae; genus Petrocephalus; species Petrocephalus schoutedeni. Next base: position 11,609,244 of record JAODKL010000041.1, read on the forward strand.
CAGCCAGTTTCCTACTGTGGCTGCTTACAATGACAAGGGCAGCCAGATATCTTATTTTCTCTTACTTAGTTTTACAATAGGTGGTTATATAGTTTTATATTCACCAGTCCTTGACAAAAAAAAAAGTACTAGCAGATTTATAGCAGAAGCTAATTGGTCTGGTAATGGTTTTCACAATTAGCAGAAAATTCTAATCCACTAACGAAATATTCGCTAATCAGCAATTATCAGATTAGTGGAAATATGTCCACCACTGCATGCATACAGCAGTGATATCCCACCAAGAAAAGGCAGGTGGATTTCAACAAACACAAATTCAAGCAGTGTAGTGAAACATACAATTTATGGACAACTCGTACTCACGAACGGTCTCCTATAAAGTCAAATATATTCAAAGTTCAGGTTAAATATAATAGTTCATGCACACACTGCTTTATGGCACTTATGGAAACTTGCGTGGCTTCAGCAGTTTGTTGGATGAGGTACAGTACAGTACCATATGTAGTACCATTTATTATTACTGTATGATTATTGTTATTATGTACTGTATTATTATTTTTGCTACTTACAAATTTTAATTAAAGGCAGACTTAGGGAAAAGATCTGGGGACTGGGTATCAGTCAATTTTTGGAGAACAGAAGCAACTCCTGTTATTTTGTATCATGTTACTCTTAATTTGCATATGTTGTAATATTAAATTGTGTTTTTTCTGTTCTGAGCAAACATACACTTATTGCTGAGATAAACAGCTTAAGGCATTTCCTCTGACTGTCCAAGACGTTTGCACCAGCACCTGGTCGCAGGTAACACCTGTCTAGTCAGCGTGATCCAAAGCCTGTGCTATAGGATGCTCAAACGGAGATTTGCATATTCACCCAAAGCATGCGCTGTGATCTTGGCATGGTGGGAGGAAGCCTGTGTGAACGAGGAGTGCAGTCCACACACGCAGACGCCCACGCACAGCTGGGGATGGATCTTAGGTGAGGGCGCTAGCAGCTTTAGCCGCAGCGCTATCTCAGTGTCCCACTTTACAAATGAGAGCCCTGCGAAGATGTCAGGGGCCTTGTCTGACAGATACGAGACATGCTGGCGTGATAAAGTTAGCGACGTTGTAAGTTTATCACTGACGCTGCGAAAACTCGATAATAGATTATTTCAGACACACCCTTTCCGCTTTGAGATATTTAAAATTAAACTAATTCAGAAATCCGCAGAGGAGTTGATTAAGTCTGGAACATTCCCCTGAAGTTGATAAATAAGTTGCACGCCTAATGAAAAATTTCGACAAAGGGACTTTTTGTTGATTACCATAACAAGGTATGTGACTTGAAAATTTCTCACTTCCAAAATATTACTTGCTTAATTGTAATCCTGGGTATATACATTATCCATCCCCAACTGGAAAAGCAGGAATCAGTAAGCAGTTTATTAAGTTTAATTTGTTTTGGATAGTAGAGACAGAGCCCCACACAGAATATATAGCAAATACCCTGGTTATATATCTGTGAATATACTGTATCCTTAAAAGCTAGGCACCCTGGCCTGTTTATTTTAGATTTTCATGCATTACATTGAGTTCAATGTGGCATGGTCTTTCAGAGGGTAGCCCACCACCTCCAGTGTTATGAGCAAGATTCCTGGGCTCTGTGCCTGCTTTGTGTTACCTCATGTGGTTAAGTGAATTGCTGTCTCTAAGTTGCCCTTTTACCAGGACCCCAAACACTGGGAGCATGTGACCTTTGGCTGCTTTTCGGGGGGGATGCCGGTAGCAGCCTTATTGAATTTCACTTTCTGGTTGTTGCAGAAAAATGTACAAAGCGGCAGTTAATCCCTATTTCACCAGGTTGAAGTTTCAGCAGAATTCTCGGGCCGATAAGGACGGCCGAGCACCTGGAACGGGCCCCCAGGATTTGGGGAAACCTGGCTTCTGTATAGCATTTGCAAGGCTACACTGTGGGGTGGGGTGTCACAGTTGATTACCCTTAAATTCCTGTTCCAGTCCCGTGTTGCTCCAGCTTCAGTTGATAATAATGTCCGAAACAGCTCTGGCATGAACACACTTCCGGTGAATCAATCATGAAGACTTTCTGGGAAGTCTGTGCATGTGCCCAAATTAGATTTAATAATCTGTTCTTGATTCATGCGGCTACCCCGAACTTTGACTGACATAAACAGTTAGAGAATAATGAAAATATAATATCTGTTACTCCTGTCTCAAATATGAATTTAGAAGATGGATGGATGTATGACTGTCCTACTTTCCATATCCCGCATGGACATATTTACAAATCCCAAATGAATAACAAGGTGGGAATTTTAAAAATACCCATTTAGCTAGAATATTGAGTCGCCCTACAAAGTGTTCTTAGCGCCTTAAAGAGAAAACTGGGTCCCACGTCGGCTGAGAAGCTGGAAGCTACACAAAAGGCTGCAGGTTCGAGTCTGAGGCAGCCTTGAGATAATTGCTTGGCCCGAATTGTTTCAGCCTGGAATCCAGCTCTTTAAATGGATGAAGATTCATGCAAGTATAGGTGGCCATTCATTTGCTGCATGCGCGAAGTGGTGCTGAGATGCGCCAGGTGGACCCGGGGCAGCTTGTTAGCGTGGTGACAGTCGCTGGCACACCTTAAAAGCGTAATCCTCAAGAACTCAGCGAGGGCCTGCGAGCATGAAGCGCTCGTCTGTCTCACTCGCCCGAGGACCCTCTCAGCCGCGCCAAACAGCCCGGCCTCACTGGGCTGTTTTTTTCTATATTGTCTATTTCCCGTAAAAGAAAGAAGAGGTTCAAACATGAACGCAGGAATTAGGTTTATTCTACATAAAACTGCATGAAATCCTTCCAGACCCAATCTTGCATAAATAAACTTGAATTCCAGACAACACTAAACGCCATCTTGACCAACGTATGTTTTGGGTAACAATAACTTCCAAATGATTTTTTAATTATGCTAACAGTCTGGCTGTTACGGCAGCTTTTATGTAGATACGGAGGATGGTACCGTGAATGGTAATAATTATTTACACCAAGGAATAACAGGCTTTATGGACTGAGCGGATAATGGATTTAGGGATCTTTATTCACAGTCACTAAACTCTGGCTTGAATTAATCAGGTCTTAATACTATCCCACAAACGGATAGGCCACCCCCAGCCAATAATGAGGTAAATCTCTAGTTAACTCAGCTTACTTAGGTTAACTGCATAGATTTGCAAACCAATGAATGATAAAACAGAGCCAACATCATGCTGCAATGTGTTATAATGAACAGTTTGAAAACAATTAGTATGGTTTCAAAATACCATTGTGTTCTGTTGTATATTTATTTTATTTTACTCTTTTATTTATCCCGCCCAGTATATATTTCTCAGATTATCATGTCCTAACTGTTGATGCTCTGTAGAATCACAATTTCATTTCATGTGTGTGTGAAATGAATATGGTTCAAAAGAACAGGCTTCACTGCAAGAGTGAGGGACCCCAACAATAGAAAATGTGTGTGAAATGACAATGGAATTACATAATTGAATTATTTACTGCAGGGGTAGGTCACCCTCAGAGGTGGAAGTTTCAGGTCCAGAAAGTAAAAATCCAGCCCAGGATTTTGTTTCAACCAACTGGTGAATGTGACACTTTATACTCAACCGGTTGAATGAAAGAAAATCTTGGCCTGGATTTTTACTTTCTGGACCTGAAATTTCCACCTCTGGTCACCCTGATCCTCAATGCTGATGTCCAGCCCATTTTCCATCCTACATGTACCTGGTCTCTGATGAACCACACCTGATCTCAGGCAGATGGTGACTCATCAGGTAGGATGGAAAACCTGCCAGATACTGGCACTCCAGGATCAGGGCTGCCTACCACTGATTTAGTGTCATGGCTCCTCTGAGGGCATTTTTATGACACAACTTGGAGTTAGCCATTTACAGTCAATAAATATCAACAAAAAAGGATAAAAATGCATGTTTAAACAAATATTTCTTTTTTTTTCCGCCAGGTATTCTAGAAAATGTGCAATGGTTTTCATCTTCGGAAAAAACCTGTTGTATAATCCCACACAGCACAGTGGAATATTTTAGTATTCATATAAAACTGGTAATATAAGTTTAATGTCAGTAAATTTTTGGCTGAAGTATCTCTAGTGAGTCATCTGAGAACCATGGAGAATTTAGGTACATGATTCATGTTGGATAGAAGAAGAATATAAGATAAGGTCCTAGACCCAACAAAGGTCTGTTTGTTTGCTGCGTTTCATACCCAGCCACGCCTAACCCAACCGGCAGTGAGACCCGCGACATGCAGGGCGAAGCGCCGAGTCTCATCGAGAGTCATCATTTTCACCTCAGAGAAACAGGACCGAAGAAAATCAGAGAGATGTCACCACTGTTTCCCGCTCTCATCCGGGATGACACAAAATCACCCCTCCACAGTGCAGAAACAAAAACTGCAGAAAGAGCAGCGCTTCCACTGCCTGCCTGTAACAGCTGGCAAGAAATGGCTGCGCTCTCACCACACAATGGATTTAATGTGGACCAACAATCGCCCACTTACAGGCTCGCGCACAGGACACACTGTATCTTCTGTGTCATTTTCCCTGAGTGCGGCTGTCCGCTAAGCAGAGCAATGCCAGCCACAGCTCTCAGAGCATCGTCTGTGGACTACCTATAGAAATGCACCAGTGATGCGGCTGACAATTATCTTTCCGGGGTATATGATAGCTCAAGGATAAGTGCTATTTGCATTCTCATTCTTACATTGATAAAATTTCAAAATAGTGCTGCAAACCCTCCAATCCTGTCCTTCTGGAAATAGGATGTGGGTTGTATAGCAAAGCTCTTCTTCTACGAGTAGCAATAAAGACGGTACTCCCAGCAATACAGAGCACTGATTGCCAAGCTCCCCTCAGATTCCTCCACAGCAAATGCCATATGATGTGTTGGTACCAACAATGCAGCGTTCACCTTATTGCGAGAATAACAGCTGTTGCAGCTGAGTTATGTGAGAAACAGAGGAAACCTTCAGACTGAAATTATTGTCCTGGAGAAGAAAAATTGGCAACACTACCCCGATTTCAATAATGCTTTATTTCATTTGCTTGTCAGTTACGAAGTGCCTAATGTCAATCTGCCATAGACGAGAATGACACTCAGTATAGTACACATCAGCTTTCTAGAACTGACAGTAACAGATTTCCCTCATTCATATTTTTATTCCCACTGACTATTTAATAGCACTCGATTTTTGTTTCTGGTTCCTCCCAGCATGTTTATCGATAGTCTCTGATAGCTCGTTGTTTTACAGACTGACGACTAGCTTGCTGACACCGCGTGACGTTTGGGGCAGGGTGGCTACGAGGGGTGGGGAATCGAAAGCTTCAGACACGGAGAGTGGGAACTTAAACGCATTTATCAGGAAGAGAAGAAGCGAAGGAAACAAGCTTCCGACTCTCTGAGGCACTACAAAGAAAAAAAGCACTCGGGAGGCAGAACCCAAAACGTGACAGAAACAAAACTCTCTCTCATTCCAAAGCTGCCCCTCCCTGCTCTTCTCAAATCTACTCTCTTGTGCCTTCAGCACATTAGGCTTTTATCTTCCTGGGCCCCATCGCGGCTGTAATGGGTTTCTGCTGCCAGCCCATATCCCAAACAGACCTGCTGACTTTTCCACTGCCCTGGAATTGGCCACCGCAATGTCGTGTCCCCCTCGCTGTTTACGATGTCACCTTAAAGTCCATCCCAGAACGCAAGAGGCAGTGAATCTCTCTCTCTCTCCGTCCCGCTAAGCTAACAAGCAATTTGTGCAAACCACAACATGCTTCTCCCCCGTCTTCTGTCACCGCGGTGTTTTAAATTAGTGTTAGTTTTTTTTTCCTCGACTGTACTGAAATTGATTAAATTTACATAATGTACATGTTATAGGATCCTATTTGCAATGTAATTACACCAGATTAATGTTTTATTCAAAGCAAAAGGAACATATATACCGACTAATTTCAGCTATTAGGTTCACATACCAAGCAAATCTTTGTTCGTTAATACAAAGATGATGAATGCAAATATGAATTAGGCAATGATGTCCAGAAAGCGTTTAATTTACCAATATGCCTACATTTACAAAAGGTATGTCTGTAATCAAATTTATTTTGTGTACATTTCTCGTCATTTAACTACATTATTTATCATTATCGTTTTCTTAGAATCCTCCAAGGAATACATCTGGGCTCTATAAATATAAGTCAAATTACAACATGCCACTCGCTACTACGCTAGATTGATACCTCCAGTTAATTCCCAGAGTCATGGACAAATGACCACAACTCTGTGTTGAATGGAAGATGGATGTGTCAGCAAATGCTCATACAACTACTGAAATACAGTGTTGTTCTGATATAAACGGATAAAACCTCTTTCTTGTCATTCTATCCATACATCCTGCCCGTGTGCAGTGTGCATGTTGTCCCCACGATTACATGGGTTTTCTCCAGGGATCACTAGTACACTCACCACACAGTAGCTAAGGTGGTGAAGGAGCAGGAGGGAATTCACCAATCAGATACGGGGGATGCTTAGGAGACCAGATTTGATAGGGCTACCGTGGGCAATTTTAGCCAGAACATTAGGGTACCACCCCTACTCTTATGAAAAATGCCCAGGGATCTTTTATGACCTCAGACAGACAGGACCTCGGCTTTACGACTTATCCGAATGACAAAGCCATTTTTGCAGCAGTGTCCCTGTCACTGCACTGGGGCATTGGGATCCACACAGACCACAGGATAGGCTGACCTGCTGGCCACACCAACACCTCTTCCAGCAGCAACCCACCTTTCCTACTTGGTCTCCCATTCATTCTGCTTAGCTTTGGATAGATTACCTAGTCTGAACTGTAGGTAGCATCAATTTATGCCCATACAGATATGTCCCAGATGCCTCCTGTTTACTCTTTACTGGATACATTTCCTGCTACTATGTATTTCATATTTTTAAATATTTTTTTTCAACTGTTTTCAGTACATTTCTGTAAGACCAGCCCTCATTTCACGCACTTGTGGGACTTTTACTTACTCAAACATGTTCTGAGGGCATAAGTAAAAGTCCCACAAATTCATTACACAAACCAAACATTAATGGTATTCAGTACAGCTACGAGTATGAAAAACTGAGAAATTTTACTTCACTAATTGGCTGAGAACCTGCTGTTGGCACAGCCATGTCCTAGAAAGAACACAAAAGGAAAAGCAACATGCATGTCTGCATGCACTCAGCCCAGCGCAGTACTGGAAATCTACCTAATGTGAGCCAGCTGAGGGCCATTACCTCTCCATTTTCTAGAGCTAGCAAAAGGGTCCATTACAATCGAGAAAGAGCACTCTAGCCTTGTGAACCTCTAGGTCACACAAGGTTTTTGCGTATTTAACCAGGAAATGTTGCTTTTAGCCTACAATACTGTGAGGGTCCTCACTGAGCGCAGAAACAATCTGTATAAGCTAAGCAGGTACCTCTGTGCTTTCAAAAACTTTGGAAATTCTTGTAATTCTGCAAAATCACATGGCTGTTGCATGAAACATCAGCATACCCTGTTTGCAGGTTGTTCAACACTTGATACTTGGGTAAAAGTCCAAGCCTCTCCTTTAGCCTTTTCCAATAATCCCATCTCTCCTAATTGAATCAAAGTCCAACATTTGCACCTTTATTCAGAAATGCTGCACAGCTCTCAACTAATTCAGACCAGGGAAACCAAATCATAGGTGCGAAAACTTCCTTTGTCTCCAACATATGCTCAGCATACACTAATTTAATATAGACTATCATCTGTGTACGGCAGGGGTGGCCAATCGTATCCAAAAAGGGCCGTTGGGTATTTAGGTTTTCACTGCAACTCCTTAATTAGGTTGCTAATTAGAGGACTAATTGACAGGGGAGTCCTCACACCTGGGTTTGAACAGCTGACCTAAAGGTTATCCCAAAAACCTGCATATGCACTGGTCCTTTGCGGATAAGATTGCCCACTGCTGGTGTAAGGTGTTTCCGTCTTGGGGCGCAGATGTTTAAAATGATATGCACGTACACTTTAAAGCGCACCCTCCCTTGGCAAGATGGAGAGTGCTATTGTTCGCTTTTTAAGGGCAGAGATAAATAAAGCTGATTTAAAAAATATCAATTGTGAAAGGATAGCCACAGTGGAAATCTTTGTCTTTGTCCTGCTATCCGACACATCTGTTTAAATTCTCACCTGCCATCACTTCCATTGTTTTCTTTATAGATTAATCAAATCGAGCCACAGTGAGCTCAGCAATCAATGTAGCAATGGCTTTTTTAAATAGTACAGGAGTTGCAGGCAGAACGGGACACTGTTAATGACTGCTGCATTCCCAAAAAAGAGTTATTGTGTCTTCTGTACTCTTCACTCCCAGAGGTGGATAGTTCAGGTCCAGAAAGTAAAAAATCCAGACCATGATTCTGTTTCAACTAACCAGTTGAGCTCTGTGACTGTGACCATTTATGCTCAACTGGTTGGTTGAAACAAAACCTTCGTCTGGATTTTTTTCTTTCTGGACCTGAACTATTCACCTCTGTTCACGCCTATAAAGACATATTAATTCTATAACCCAGTCACCCAAGCCTTACAATGTCAGTTGTATATGTAGACTTTTATTAGTTTGAATATGAAATACCAAACCCAGAGAGAAGGGCGTGCTCTTTTACTTTGCAAACAAAATCAAATAACGCTTTGAATGAGTGCACGGCAGGCGCCATGCATTTCGGCGATGTGAAGCCCGAAAGCGTTAATGAAGAAGTTAACCATGCAGGGTATGGGCACTTAGGTGCGCGGCTTGCGCGGCTCCGGGGTGAGGGCTCACTGTTGCTATGGTCACAGTCTTCATTATAAGCAGCAGAGTAGTCCCGCACTTGAGAAATTAATGGAGATTTCAAATGCCGGGCTGAAGAATTACCATCGGCAGGCTATTTGCTGTCTGCCTCAATTGATATTTTTACCCGGCTCGCTTGCACTGTGCTCCTGCTTGGACAATCACCGCGGACACTTTCCTCTGCTAGTTCTGTCTCCCTGTTATAAATAGTCAAGTCCCTGCACTACTTCATTATGTATGTCTCTGGACGTGAATGCAAACACAATGTGATGTCTGCCACAATCTCTCTCTGTCTTTTTTCCTCCTTTTACATTACTTTCGTATCCGTGAGGATTAATGCTTTTTCCCCCTGTTTAGCGCTCAATGCGGGTGCACATACTGTACATTGCAACTGGATTAAAAAGGGCGTCTTAAACGCGGGAAAAGGCAGCGCGCCTGTAGCCTTTTTATTCGTGACTGAATCGAAGTACTAACTTGTTGTTCACCTGCATAAGGAATCGTTGGCCGTGCTGTTTAATGGTGGTGTCTGCAAAGATTGTCATTTTATAGATTAATTTTTTTTTCTAGCAAATCTTGTGAAAAGACTGACCTTGATATAGTAGCTCCTGGACCATAAGTTTGAAACAGTTCACTACGGAATGCAGTAGCACTTTCAATTTCGAAATCACTGCCATTAAATAAATACACTGGTAACCGCTGCCAACTTGCCGCAGTTATCTATGTGTAGGATAATCATGTTTTACTACCACAAAATAAATCCATTAAATGTGAATAATCTGGCTGCCACTTCCTCCACAATGCAGATGAATATGTACAGAAACGCGCCGAAACGTCTTAAAGCCGCAAGACTGCGCTTAGCTTGGGGATTAGTGGGTTTATTTATAATAGTTTTATAGCCGTATAAAGCCTTTGACTCTTCTAAAAGCACAAGCAGGTTCATTTTGAAAGTATTGCTCCTAAACCCTGCACCGGGTAATTCTGATGTTCAGCACCCACCATGAACGCACCTGTTTTTAACTATCTATCCTCACTAACCGGGGCACCGCAAATTATTATCCTCATGGAGAATTAATCATTTCAGCGATTCAGTACGATTAGCAGACACTAATCAAGCTATTTACAATTTAGCACAGGTTTCCCTGTGCATTATTTAACGCTTAATTAAGGAATGTTTAGCGGATTAGTTAAGCTTTAGGTCCCCAGCCAAAAAAAAAAGGTGAAGTTACCTTAACAACATTCACTTAATCCAAATTCATTAAGGGCAAAGTCACATTAAGGCTCCATTTCTAATCTGGCTTAAATGTTCTCATACCTAATGTCTCAAAAGAAGAGGCTGTTCTACTGCCAAGTTTTTACACACCTCACATTACATGGCTCCATCCAGGATAGCTACGCTTACTCTTAGTGAGTAATATCAGCTGGGCCGGTTCTGTCTGTACTACATTAGCCAAGATGACTGCCTGCCAATGGCCATTAGTCCAGCCCATGGGCAGCATCTAAACATGAAGCGGCTGGTATTCAGCTGATAAAATTGCATCGCCCCACAAACTGCCTGGTGGACATTGTGTCTCTCACAGCTCCGCTCTAAGTTCATGCGCCAGACGATGGCGTATTGGGACGGATTTGTGACACGGACATGCTTTACAGACCAGGGGAACTTGGACAGCAGTGTCAAACATCCAGTGAACAGCACATACATGAAATTCGGAGATTAGTAAATGTTGATATTTTAGTGCGAACAGATAGGAATGGCTATGTGCATGTATATTTATGCTGGGTACACATGGGTCAGTGCTGGTGAATAAAACCCTCTCGTGCTGACTGGCCAGAAAGGTAAATATGGAGGAATACCTGGACAAAGGCATGCACTGCGGAATGCTGGAGGTGATGTGTGTCTACAGAAGCCCTGTGTGAGGTGCAGTGAGGTAATCAGGCAACGGCAGGCCTGAAGACTGCCAAATGTCATGCATGGCAGGGCTCCATTACGCTACATCTGACTTAAAATGCTGCATTTGTGCGTTAGTGGCTGCATCTGCCAGTAATTAATCGGTCACGAATATGGTGTATGATGCAAATTGCCAGAGGTTCTTTTGTTATACTTCCTATAAAAATGACTTTCCTTCACAATGACTTATATCATCCATCCATCCATTTTCCAACCCGCTTATCCTGTTCAGGGTCGCGGGGGGTCCGGAGCCTATCCCGGAAGCA
>JAODKL010000041.1:11620789-11646515 GCA_026780765.1 Petrocephalus schoutedeni
GAGAGTGCTACCCACTGCGCCACCGTGCCGCCCCTAACTTATATCATATTATAGATTATTAATGCTTCCTTAGGTAAGATGTAGAGGAAAATCTCACCTACATCGGTTAATGAACAAAAAGGGTATGTAATTATTTTAGTGGACTGCTGTAATAGACACTTGGACAGTTCTCTTTGGGAACACGCCATCCAAACCAATAACCTTTATGGATCCTAACGCACTGCAAATTGTGTTTTAAGAAGCCAGCAGGAAATTGAAATGTCTGTTGAATTTTAAAGTTAGCTCTGCTTGAATGGAGTATAGTACGTTCCTGTTACATAGGTGGGATCATGCCTGTGGGGTGAATGTTTAAATGTTTTCTGTGACCGGGGGACTTTTTGCTGAGTCCGGGCGTATCTAAACAAAACATGATTAATGATTATAACTACTACTGCCTGGTCTGGGTGGATGCTCGGAAATGACATGGCTGATAATTGCGTGTTCGGTCTCCATGTACCCTCTTCTCAGTGCTTCTGATGCAATTTCTTCTTCTCCTTCATTCTTGTTTTGAGTTGAAAGTTAAAGTTAAAAGCTTTTTTTTTTAAAATCAATTACTGGCTCATTGTGGAGTCCATCCTGTGGCAAACATAAGTATGAATGCATATTGTATTCATGCCACTGTTGCCCCATTCGAAGAGTGTCGACTTAGGCCTTGATTTCAGGGAGAAATGCTACAAAATAACCATGTTTTTTTTTTAACATTTTTACTTTTTCAATGAAGTGTCATTGAAAACTGATGGTTAAAAAATACCTCAAGGTTAAGGACATTGGGGAAAAGTTAACAAATACACCTAATAATGAACTTTTATGAAGTTTATACTAGATTCAGGAATCATCAGTTCGGCTCTAAACATTGTAATTCTTTGTTTGCTCTGAGTAATTATCTATGCATCCATCTTCCAGCTGGTTGCATACACTATTTAGAGGTGGGATTTGAACCCGCAGCACTGAAGATGTGAAGTTGCACTGCACTCTATTGAGCCACCCTGCATACATAATATGTGTGTCTGTGATATGCGCACATTTTGATAGTGTTGGCTTCTGCTTTCTGCTAATGATCTAGCTACGTCCAGGCTGATTCTCTTGTATTCGATGTCCCCTCTGTCCTACTTTTCATACATTAAAAGGAAAAAAAAATCTGAATATGCTTTGAACTAAATAAAGTACTGTCGTGAAGTCTCGGTGTGAATTTTCACTTGTGCGAAAATAGAGGATTTTATCACATCTCCAAATGGCCTTTGACTGAGAGGTGGATCAGTGGGTCATACTTGTGTGTGAAGCACGCATCACCTGGCTCGCTCTCTGCACAGTTTGGCCCATTCCTCCATTTGTTCTAGTGCAGTGTTTCCTAACCCGGCCTTCAGGGACCCCCAGACAGTCCATGTTTTTGCTTGTCCACTGTCCATCTTGCCATCAGTAGCAGAATCAAGTACCTATGTGCCAGCACCTGCATAGAGACTGAAATCTTAACACTTGTACTATATAAATTTACATTTTGCCATTTTATTTTGTCCAATTTACTTCTCTGCCGGCCCCTGGAGGATGGGCTCCCCCTGTGGCTCTGGTTAGGGTTAGGGCTTCCTCTGCCGGCCCCTGGGGGATGGGCTCCCCCTGTGGCTCTGGTTAGGGTTAGGGCTTCCTCTGCCGGCCCCTGGAGGACGGGAGCCCCCTGTGGCAATTGGTTCCTCCCAAGGTTTCTTCCTTCTAGGGAGTTCTTCCTCGCCACTGTCACCTTTGGCTTGCTAACTAGGGGCTATTTGTGGGCAGAGATAATGTCAAGCAAGCTTTGAGACAATGTAATGTTGTGAAAATGCGCTATACAAATAAAAAATTGCATTGCATTGCATTGCTTCTTCCTAGGAGCTGGGAGGGAGCAAAAAAATGTGGACCATCTGGGGGTCCCGACAAACCAGGTTGGGAAACACTATCGTAGGGGAGTATGCGGTGCTACACTATTTCGGGCTATGGATTCCTAGCTGAAGGCTCCCTCAGTGACCAAACAGGAAATGTACCTACAGGCAAACCACAACTTGCTTGCTCCCTATTGGATCCCTTCATTTCCCTCAAAGCCTGAGCTAGGTGAAAGGCCACCTGAGATATGCAGCAGCTGACCTCATTTTAGATTTGCTTCTAAAGGTGCCGTTACAGTAACAATGCTGATGGTGATCCATTAATTAGCAATTTTTTTTTCTTAACAGCTCATTATTATCCATTTATCTTCTGCTAGCATAAGATGAAAGATTACCGGTATACTCCCTGAACACAGAAAATCTGCAGATTGCTGGGATTTGTTTGTCCTCTTCCTCTGTTGGAAACTGCCTTTCTCTCTTTTCCTGTCTCCCGAATAACAGTGTTCTAAAAATACAGGCTAAGTAATGCTGATATCCTAGTCTGACATCCATAAATTCCACGTGCTTAAATAAATAAATCGAAAATCTGCATATTTTCTACCATATTAACACATTTTCCACAACACTGAAAAGTCGACTGTTTAAATCCGCGTTGAGTAAATGCATTTCTGTCTGAAACTACTTTGCTAGCCATTAAATATCCGTTAAGGGTTTGAAAAGCAGTTAAAATGCGCCAGACTTAAGAGAATCTTAATTTGACATGTTGGAAGCCCCTTCGGATTGACAGCGTTTACAAGCCCGTAAAGCCCACAGTATTATGCTCAACTGGCAACTCTGCAGCGTGTACAAAATTTAAGTGATTCTGCCAAGTGAATACTGACAACAGCTTTGCCTAAACATGAGTCTGTTCCTCGACACCTGCTTTCATTAACTGATAGATTCCGCCGTGAAATATGGGTGGCTAATGAAAAGGTGCATATGTTAATAATTAGGTCCTCTCTTTAGGGAATTGCATGTTTACTGTCGGATAGTGCCACTACTGCAGAAGAGAAACAAGTTGTAAATAACAGTTGATAAGGTCACTTCTTAAAAATCTTTTTATTAAAGGGTGAATCTCAGCCATAAACATTTCACTGGGTGTTCTGTTATTATGGTCTATATCAATATGTGGCCATAAATTCTGAGCTGCAGCAGAGTCATTAAAGGTTAAAAGTCTGGGGAGAGCATTATGGGAGATTACCGCGGATTACCATGCGAGGCTCTCCCTCCAGGCTCGGGCATCAGCGAGCCGGGCTTCCTTTTCCCCTTTGGTTTCTTTGGTAACTGCTGCAGCCCCGCGGTCTCCTTTGGTGAACAAGCAGCAAAGGACCTTCTCAGCTTGCAGGGGGTCACGTTTGGAGGGCTGTCACTCAGATGGCCATTACTTCAGTGACCCCCGTAATGGGATCACCTATAATAGTGCTGTTGGAAAGTACGCAGATTCAATAGACAGACTGATATCCAGGAGATGGCTAATTCTAGACCAGGAGGGATTCAGTCTCCTCCAGCAAGGTTGGTACCTGACCTGAATGGCCCAGTAATTGTAATATATATATATATAATAAGGGACCCGGCTGGGGAAGTTCCGAACAGTGTGGGGATTAAAAAGTATTTTTCAGAAGTTATAGGGCACTGTGACCTTAAGGACGGATGGATAGTTAAGTGGTATTACAGCTTAACTCCAGCTGTGTCTACCTCTGATGGTTTTTCTTACAGAAGCAATTTTAGACATTTGGAGTAACTCTGCTAGGTGTTTAAAAAAAAAACTCTGCATGTCCACTATACATGTGATTCTACAGAGACCAAATGCATGAACAGGATATTTTAAATATCATATTTCAAACATAATCACTCTACGGTTCCCCCTTTAAATGATCTGCTGTAATAAAAAAGCAACAGAGAAGGTATTGAAATAAATTGCTTCATATAAAATTTTACAAAATAATCATGCCACATAGGGGACATGATTTCTTTCTTAATTAGGCTAATTATGAGTTTGGTGTTAATGATTTTTATATGCTGTTCCCTTTCAATGTCAAAGCTTGTGTGACTAATACTCTACTGAAAAATATTTTTCCCTAATAACTGTTCATTGCACAAACATAAAGTTGCATGTTTACATATGTAATATGGTGCACATCTATTAATTTTGCTATTTTCATAAGATACCATCTAGAGACAACTGTTGTAAGACATTAATATAATGTTTAGTTGAAACTGAAAAGCTGGTTACGTTATTAAATCCTGCAGTCAAGATTTACTGCCTGGCATGGCTTTGAGAAACCTAGTGAGTGTACTAATAAAGTTTTGGTTTTAAATCTTAAAAATGGACACAATGAATTTGTCTTTTATGGTATACACTATAGGGCAGTGTTACCCAACCCAGTCCTCAGGGAACCCCGGACAGTTCATGTTTTTGCTCCCAACCAATCAGGACCACCGAATACCTGGTACAGGTGTGCTGGGAGCTGAGAGGAAGCAAAAACATGGAATGTCCAGGGTTCCCTGAGGACTGGGTTGGGAAACACTGCTATAGAGTCTCTGTGTTACTCAGATGGATGCGAGTTGACCACAATTTGCTCCCTGTATGGAAGGGTTCTTTGGTTACATGCATATCATTGTTAGTTTAACAGTTACTGACTTAAACACCACACTCTCAGCTGTATCTATACTTGATGGTTGCAGTCGCACAGGATTCATGAATTAAAATCAAACAATCATTAACTCTGGTATCCCATTTATAGTGTTTTTATGCCTTATTGTCTCATGCTGGGATAATTTAAACGTTTCCCTGTTATCTAGTACTGGATAGCCAGTATGTAAAACTGATGGATGGATGTACTTACTATGAAATTTATTGGAGATTAAATGCTGTTTTAGGTACTAATTTTAATTACTAGTACCTGAACATAGATTTTCTGTTTAAGTGTAATATCCCATAGTAATTTGGCACTAACCCCATATGTATAAATAACCAGAGATCCAGATAAAGCTGAAACAGATATTATATACGTGTGCAATTATAATTACTACTCAATTAATTGCAAAGTTAATGATAATAACAGAGAGTAAGACATTCCTTGGCTGGCAGATAAAGAAGATTAAATCACACATAACCCATTATGACTGCGGAAAAAGGCAGGAAAAAAAGGCAGAGTGTATATTTTGTTGGCTAAAGGGTAAGGCCATATATGCTTGCTAATGGCCTGGATTCTGTGATGCACTAGTGTTTGTTATGTTTCCGAGGGCCTTTAGAAGTGTGCTAATTAGAAGAGCCCCCCCCACTCCACTTGTCGGTTCTTTTTTCCACCTCCGTCACTTTCATGTGCATTATCAGCTTTGTCTGACATAGGCCGACCTCTATGGATGTAAACATTAATGCAGCACTGCCATTGTCTTTTATAATGCCCCCCCCATGACATTGCATTCACCAGTCAAACAGAGCAGTGAATACATCAAGCTTCACCCTAATGGGTGAGACGGGATTGCTCCCACTATCTGCCAGTGACGTGCAGCGCACAGCCCTGGGCCGTGGGAGGAATTTACAAAAACCCTCATGCGACGTGTCTCCTTCAGCCTGACGATAAGGTGCATTTTAATTCTGGTCTGCGATAAACTCAACAGTCAATCAGAGGTTAAAACGCCCCCTGCCATGGCTATAGCCGTGATTACGATACTGCTTATTTTATTTCGCTCGCTCTCTCCACACATCTTCGTCATAATTGTTATTCTGGATTTATAGTCCCACCCTGCCCCCCCCCAGGACAGAGAGATAGCATGATGTTTGTCTCAGGAAAACATGCTATTACCTCTAGGCTAACCATGGACAGCAGATGGAGCCCCAGCATTTGCGGGTTAATGCAACAATGGGCAGATTGTACTGTAGTTGCAAAAATTCCTGTACAGGTCTGTGGCTGCGAAATTATTTTTGTGTGGAGTAATGCTTCCGCTCTGACTCTCTGGCGGTCAATGTTAGTAATCAGTAATGATCATTCAAATTATAATTAGCCAATTTAAATTTTTTTTAAATTGTCAAAGTTTCAAGTGAATTTGTGTCTGGGTGTAAACATTCTGTACTTTTGTTGTCACATAAAGGAACAAAAAAAATGTGCTGCAAAGCTGTGTAAACAATTGATAATTAGCTAATTAAACTTTTTCCGAAGTAGACCGAATGAAATTAAAGAATCTAATTGCCATTGACGCTTAGCACAGTCAAAGGCACAAATTGCTTCCAGTTTTGTCTGTTTAATTCTTGCTAAATAAACTGTACTCCCATAAAAATGTGAAGCACTATTGTAATATAAGATAAATTAGGACAAAACTTACAAACTCAACATGGGTGTAGGTTTAGTTTCAACATTGGTTGGAACCAAATCGGCCCCAAAACCCCCTGCCCCACTAAACACTCCACAAATATTGGGAGGAACGTGTCCTTACTCCCCATAAGCAAGTCTACGCCCTAGAAACTCAACATTTTTATGTGCGTGCCATATTATGCTACAAAACCATTAGCCGTTTACAATTGCCAACCTACTTGAACGATTAACCCTTTTTTTTTTCATTTTAGGCCTGTGATAATTGTATTTTAACTGTAATAAGCCAAGGTCCTACATCCTCTTCTTGCTTAGCTATGTCCCTAAGGCTACAGAGACCAGCAGGTGGTGTTTCTCACACGGTCTGGCAATGTATTCCCTATTCTTTGAAACATATTGTTTCTAGCTTGCTGTATCTGGCTGTGGATTTGCTGTTTTGGCATTAAACTTTTCTATCAGAGGTTGTTTGGTATGAAGGATCTCTCTTGAATTTCAGCGAGCTGGCTGAGCTACGGTGCGATGTTACACAGACAAACTACACCGTGTCTTGGTGTCTTTTTATAACCTAGGTGCTATCTCCAATTTTCAATGACGAATACTTTATTTTTTTATTTTCCCTGTCATAGTACTCCACAGAAATCTCAGGTGTTCGTCGATGCTTCACGATGGGAGGTGACATCTCCGAGGTAACCAGTGGACAACCTGTCCAGAGGAGCTGTCTGCGACCTTCTAATCATACGAACTGCAGAAGTGCTTTATGCTACCTGGTGTGACGTGGATCTGTGTGATTCGATCCCATCAGAGGAAGACCTTCTTGTGTCTACATTAAATTTTTCTTGAACCTGGTGGAGTCTTCTGATGTTCCTTTGCCTTTATTCATGTGGGATGTGGACATTAAGCTGCTGATAGCACTTAGGATAAGCCCCATCCCATAAACAGGCCTGTCAAAACATTAAGCAATCATGCCACATTCTCTGAGCTTGTAGCAGTCACTTTACAATACAGGTCTGTCACCCCGATAAGAAACATCTGCTGATGCTTGAAGTTCTCCAGAAATATCTCCCTAGAGCTCCTTCCACGGTCCATCAACCCCTGGTGTCAGTTGTTTGTTTAGGAGTTTTTTTTTACCCTGGTTGTGGTTCACAGTGCTATCCTGCAAAACAGACATGGTCCATTATGTGCTCACTGCTGCTCTAGGTCTGGACTAATCATACGATCTAGTCTGCTCTGCGCTTTAAGACGCGCTATTAAGTATGACAAACAATGTCATCTATCTTCCAAACACTTATGCTTGTAAGGGTTACTGTACCTGGAGCCTACAAGGCTGAGGTATACCCTGGATGATATGTTAGTCCCGATATTGAAATACCAATTAGCATAACTGCATATCTTCAGAATGTGGGAAGGAACTGGGGTACATACAACATGAGCATGCAAAGTCCACATGCACAAGCAGTGTTGTGCAAATTCACAGTCAAACAGCTCGAAGCTCAGTTCACACAGATAAAAATTAACTAGTTCACGTTCATGTTTTCTGTTTTTTTATGAGCTGCCCTGAATCCAAAGTGAATTTTTTGATCATTTAAAATTTCACTAGCATCACCAACCATTAGAATGCGCTTGGAGTCTATTTTTTTTTGTATAAACAAATCATTAGTGTCACAACCAGTGCATCAACACTGATTAAGAACACACGAAAAAATCAAGCTCATCAAGTAATAATTTTCCAAGGCATGATTCTGAAATATTGTAATGCATCATATTTCATATTACAATATGAAAGTTTATTTTTTGCCTATTATTGCTACTTCTGGTGTGTGAGCATCATTCACTCTTACCAGACTGAGCAATAGTCAAATTCAAATTCATTAGTTGCAAACCGACTTATGCAATTCACCAAAAATATGAGCACATGCAATAAAAGGTGCTCCTTTAGTGCTAGTGGAAATTTTACTTAAACATGTTCTGTGGGCAGAACATAAAATGATTGGTTTAGAGAGATAACCAATCAGATTGTAGAGAAGGCAAGTCCAAACAACTAGTGGAGGGGGGTCCAAGACATCTGATTAGCTGGTGTGACATCTGACGCAAGATCTGATTGGTTATCTCTCTGAGCCAATCATTTTTCATTCTGCCCTAAGAACATGTTTGTGTAAGTAAAACTCCTATTAGCTCAATGAGCACATTCATGTGCAACATTGCACATAAGGTAGAGGTGGACTTCATAGCCCTGACCTTGTTGGTGTGATGCAACAGTGCTCTCCACTGAGGAACCATACTGCTGTGTAATAGGTGAAGTTTGTCTGCTTTTTCCTGCTATTTGTTGTGGACTGTAACTCTTTGTAGGACCTTGAACGTCTCCCCTTCCTCTGGCATAATAACTTCCTTTAAGTTGCAGCAGAATCACTTTTATATGAAAAGCTTGTTTTCATTGCCATCTTAATAGGATTTCACACCCCTGTCTAATGACACCAACCTTGAACAGCTTCGGGTGCATTATTTGAGTTTCCTGGGCAAAGCAGTGTCTACAGTGTATAATAGGTAAGCTGATCTGACCGTCTGTAGTTTCTGAAACTTCGATGTCCAGTTTACGTTGCCAGTAGTGGTGGTCTTATCAAATATTTAAGTGCCTTTTAAGTACACATGCATTTCTTCGAAGCTCCAGGCCCAGAAGAGTTTGTCATGCTCTCAGGCACGATCTTCTGTGCCAGTTAGAGGCTCTACCCCCTCGACGAGCTGTGACAGGCAGCAGCTCATAGCAGCAGCTGAAGAACGATGGTTCAGGGTAATCAATTCCGTGAGGCTGAGCAGTGGCACTTTTGTGTCGACTGTCTTATATGGCAATGGAGCCTCCATGGAGAAAGTTCTTGAAGGAGGCGTTGTCCCAATTAAGAATATCCCCAAGCATTATACAACACTGCTTTGTCTGAACTGTCATGCCTTTGGGTGACACAGGTGTAATAATGCATCCATCGAGAGCTTGGCTTATCTAAGCATCCAGTAGGAACTCTGATGGAAGTATTGCCTACAAATGTCAGCGCTAAGTACGTGTGGGTGTCTCTGTCCAAAGGTGTCATTAACGATATGCCAGAAATGATAGTGACATTACATGTCTGCTTTGGGACACTGTGTAACTTGTAAATCTGCATCGCACTTGTGGCACGTTATACACGTTTATCAACCTTCTGTGTAATTTGACACTGATAGCTGCACTTGCCTAAGTGATGTACTCCACTGTAATTTTCATTTGTTTGGCAGTAATTGTGGATTTTTTCTATTCTCGTCGAAGGACTGTTTTTGGTCTTAGCCTTGTGACCTGGTCTGTTGCAGTAATAACATGTTTCGCCTGAGCCTCTCGCCTGCTGAGCTGTAGTTGTCTGACATTTTGTGAAGCTTTTGCTAAATATCGCGCATGGCAGCTTTTGGGACCGGTGCCAGTAAATTAGTTTACTGTAGTGCGGCTTCTATCGCAGTAGCCATTTTGACAGCTCAAGGCAGGCTGACGTCTGAGTATGCATGTGGAAAACACCGCATAGTGTGCCGTAAAACCTGCTGTCCCCCACCCGTGTCGCTGACCATGACCTCATCACCAACAGGCTCCTGAGATCGCTATTAGAATAATAATAATAATACTTATTATAAATACTTTATTGATCCTGTTGGGAAATTCTCTTTTTCTTTTTCCTCCATGAGAGCAAGCTTGGCTGTGAAGGGCAGCCACGTCTTGCGGCACCCAGCGAGCTAGGGGGCCAAGGGCCTTGGTCAGGGGCCTGCAGACATGCCATGGCCAGGCTTGAACTGGCAACATCTTGAACTCTTTCAAATCCACAAATTCCTAGGCTTTGTATGTTTTGCCGTTGCTTCGTCTGTGCATTGATAAGTGTCGTAACCTTTGGCATAACCTGAAACACTAAATTTACCACCAATCTTGCCAGTTAGCCTAAACTTAAATCTACCTTGATTGAAGTTGTGTTCTGGGTCTTGTATTTGTAGGTTATCAGCATGCTGTCCAGGCCTCTCTAGTGTTTATTAGCCTTCTTGTGAAAGCACGTCTGGAGCAATCGGGCCCGTGGAGTTACGTCACTATCGCATTGAATCACGGGATATCGGTGCCATATTTAGAGGAAAGCAAATAACCAGGGTGGCATTTCCCAAAAGCTCCTGATAGCAACTAACATCTAAGTAAGCTGTTATCGTAGTTAGCAACTATGGTTCTGGGAAACGCACCCCAGATCTTCACACTGGAAGAAACGCGAAGATGGAGAAAGCGAAGAACAGTGAGAAACTGAAGTGGGATGCCGAGAAAATGTATTTGCAGAAGTTACCGGCGATCAACACCGTCGATCCTTACTAGATGCCAGCAGACAAATTACTTCAGCGTTACTTCAGCTCTCTTATGGGGACATTGTCAACTACCAAGGTTTTGGCATTAGTGCATACACTTTTGAAATTTAAAAACTACAAATCTCTTGAAGTACACAAATTGTTCACTGCCGGCTGGGTGCAAAACCTCTTAATTTTCAAGGCTTTTACAGAACAGCAGAGATGGCCTGGGGAATACAGCATGAAGAAGAGGCAAGAGTGGCACACAGTGTTTACAGCACTTTCATTGTATGCACAGTATTTATTGGTTATTCATTGATGTTCACACTAC
Source organism: Petrocephalus schoutedeni (assembly GCA_026780765.1). Lineage (NCBI taxonomy): Eukaryota > Metazoa > Chordata > Actinopteri > Osteoglossiformes > Mormyridae > Petrocephalus > Petrocephalus schoutedeni. Next base: position 11,631,685 of record JAODKL010000041.1, read on the forward strand.
TGTGGCACGTACACAAATGCCACTTTCCCAGCATTAAAAATAAACACTAATCTTAACTGTCTCGAGCTCATCGTTTACAAGTCCCTCATGCAAATGTTAACATCACTTTGTGTCCAGGGTTTCAGGACTCAGTATAAGCACTACATGTTTCCTCAGTACTAAAAAACTGCCATCTGCTGTAGTATTTCACTCTGATGCTGTCGTCTTTGAAAAACTTCAGTGATCAAAACTAATTTCAGCTCTCCTAATCTGACATAAGCCACACTCATAAACACTTTCAGGTTGCTGTACCACCTCCTCCGTCTCTTGCCCTGCCTCCTCGAAGGGATGAAGTCCGGGTCAGGATGGGTTTCCAGCATTTCCTATCCTGGCTGTTCTGTTTAGGAACAAACCCAAGTAGCGAATATCATACATTCAGCATAACACGAATACAGAAAGCTAATTCTAGAGGTAGACGTTTATGGTTTAGAGGTTTATGTCTGCAAAATGCACTAAATGTCACTCCTGGGGGGATTAGTGCAAGACGCTAATGTGGCTAACGGAGATTTAAAGCAAATATAAAATGACTGTGATATGACAAGAGAGCGAATCAAGTCTAATGATCATACCGAAATTTGAGTTACCTGAATGAAGATGTACGGAGCAGACTCTCATATGTGTGGGAATGTTCTGGAATGCAAGGTCTTTACGCCCCACCACAGGAAGCTACGCCATCCGATGCCTTTTCGTCAACAACGAACGGTCGTGTGACCGGTCGAGAAAATCATTGATGCAGCAATACTGTCTGACCATAGTAAAAAGACCACACGAATGAAGCAGGTTTCCTCCGAAAATGGCCACTGTAAGAAATAATACCCACAAAGCCTTGCGACATGACATCACTGCCACAGGCCCGATGAGCTAATGTCTTCTTAGCATGCTGTGTTTATGTCTCATGCTTGATTTTACAACAGGCATCAGCATTGTATGTGGTGTTTCTGCATGAGCATTTTGTAATTGGTTCTCTCACAGTGTAGGAGACCCTATTTGTTGGCGTTTGACAGCCCTTAAAGGAAAAACTAATTTAAATGTTAATTTACTGTATAATGTTAAGTCTTGTTCATGCCAAATGTTGGCAGTTGATGAACTGCATCTCAGTTGATGTCACGCCCTGTGGACAGACCAAGTGATGTTCTCCTAGTAATGTTGTTTTTTTTAAAACATGGTTAAGACCACAATATTCACAAAGGTCCATTCGATGATATGTAACATTGTTCATCTTGGATGGGCTTCTCGACGAACTGAGGTTCTCAAGCACCGTCACGTTCTGTGGGGAAGTGGATTGTCAACAACATGTCGGAGACCATGTGAAGTGGGGGGGAGGGGGAGGTGTGATTCATGGCTGCCAGTGGAGCCTATGAACCAACCTGGGGAGGAGGGGGGAACCTCCCATGAGATGGAAGCGAGCCTAAGTAACAGGGACATCAGAGAAAACAGGCCTCTCACCAACGCGGATCATGGAATCGATGCTGATGGAAACGCTAAAACAAGACAATCAGAGCGAAAATCCAGAGCCTGCCCGTGCGCCGTCGATCACTAACAGGAAGTGACACGGCCTGATGGCTGCGGTCAAAAGCTCGAGAGATGGGATGCCGAATAAGCCACCTCAGTCTGTCCGGCTGTCACCTGCACAGGTGTCCGTTGCCGACTCATGCAGCTTTCATGTGGGAACTGACCTCAATTGTTGGGATGCGTAATGTGATTCATGAATCGGAGCTCTGCAAACTTTCTCGGTTCTGCCTCCCAGCCCCGCAATCCTTCTCCCGTATCTTAAATGATGGCTCTAAACAACATGAGTGGACACAAACCAAAAGTCCATTTAATTGTGTAATGGATGTTAAAGCCTGAAGGCCTAAAATGCTGCCTGAGCTTTGCATGAGAGGCAGAGAGGTCCGATTGGACCACTTTATGTTCCTTCAGTCTGGGAATGGCAGCCGGATTCTGTAAGTAAAGTGTCAGATTGATCTCTGCATATTGTCGATTAGGTGACATTAACTGTCTCCTTGGGGATATTACAGCTGATTTAATACCTACTTCTCATCTCTAAATAATAGATCTGAATGGCACAATGACTTTTGCCCATTGATTTAGTGATTACAGGCCAGAGAAAATCAAGGGTGGTTATTGCTGTACATGGTACACAATTGTCACTGAAATGCACAATATTATCTTTTTCTAAAAAAAGGCATCTCCAGGAACAAGGTGTAAATTGATGATATTGCATTTTGGTTTTTGTCCGTGTCCATAGTCTTCTGCTTCTCAGGAAATGAATAGAATAGTGTAGAACCAGCACTGTGTGATGTATATGGAATCTTTAAGCACTTATGCAAGTCGCTCTGGGTAAGTGTGTCTGCCAAATGTTGTAAATGTAAATGTATATATTATATAGACAATTAACACTCTTATTTCTTCATGATGCCCATAGCATCTTGTAATTAATGAAGCATTTTGAAGTTCAAAGATGTTGTATGTTTTTTTTCATTGTCAGTGTAGTGATTACCAGCTTGATCTTTCAGGTTGAACCCTTATTTAATCAAAGCCAACATATATTTTTACAAATAGCCTATTTAAAACAGACATTTGTACATTTATATGACAGACGTGTTTGAATAACAGCACAAGCCCATAAATCAGACAGTAAGGAATTCGGTTATCCAATCACCGTGTTAAATGGACTGTAGAACTACACTAACATCTGTCCTTTGTGAAGCCTGTTACTAGAAAATTATTAGGAAACATAATATTGTGAGCACATTGCCACCTGCAAAAGAATGTGCAAAAAATATGTATGTGTTGGGACTTGGAGTACTTTCTCAGGCAGATTTTTCTCTTAACTCACTTGCGAGTTACTCAGCACAGAAGAGAAATGCATAGGCACTGAGCCTTGATAAACATCTTCGACAGTCTGGAAGAACATCATTTTTAGTGAGGTTTTTTTGGGGCTGTTTCTGTTAGGAAATCCGCTGTTTTCTGTCACGCAAACTGTATGTAGAGTGCACCAAAAAGCACCAAAAGATCCTTTTTTCGTCACCCCTATTTGTCCTAGTCTAGCTCCCCAGAGAGCAATGATAAAACAATGCTTCGGTACAGCGCCGTGTCATGTGACTCCTCACTGCTTACCTGATTGGTGGAATGTGTCACACACTCATATTAAAGGCCTAATGCTGCCTCATTCTATTATGCTTCAAAGGTATTGCAATTTTGAATTCACTGATGCCAAAGAGTTGGCAGCTAGTGTGTGTTTACCTTAATAACTTTCCCAGGAGGCATTTCAGTGCTCTTTTGGGAGCCCTGCGGCTATAAGACGATGTCGTCACTGGTTTTCCAGTGAAAGCTGAAAGCATATATCGGAGTCTGGTCCTTTCCTTCAAGGTTGCCATACTCATCTCCCCCAGCGCCTCCCACCCTGAGTCGTGTGATACGGCACAGTCCGTCGGACAAAGCTAGCTTCCCCCTTTACGGTCAGCAGGTATTAAACCTCATTTTTGTCAGCTTCGCAAAAATAGCCACAGCTGTTTATGGCTCATGGTGAGTTGTATGCTGGATTAAATGCGCTGTGCGTATTAACAGCCTGTGGCGGCTCCAACTCCGCTCTGATTGGCCGAGGATGACTCAGGGAGAGTGGGAGCCTTGCTCCAGGGTGCCAGCCAATCCTGACGTAGGTCAGATACAGACTGATGTCTGGTCTGCAATTCACTCTGCTGCCTCTAGGGGGCTCCTGGGGAAACTCCAGAGACCTATTCAGACATTTTAATCGCTCTGTTTTTTCTGTTACATGTTGCGGAACTGAGGTCCCACTCTGGTTCCAGGCCCTTAAAGGGGATTTGCATACAAATTACGCATATTCTATTATGAATAATTTAAAATGAGTTAGTAAATTCAACTTTTCCAATTTAATAATTTCAACATTAAAGTAAAGCTGTAAAGTCTGAACCTCTACATACGATAACAGAGATGAAAATAAGCATTGCGGAAACGATAAACCAGCTACTTCCAGTGCACCTTTTTTGATAAAAAATTATCGTTAATGTGATGCCTTTGTGTTGGCCCATTTTCCTCAGCAAAAACAATTTGCCATTACCGACACATCTCAGAAACATTTTGCACGTTGCCGTTCGTTGAGGTTAGGCAAACATGACGTCACATTAATCGGGAAAAAAAAAACATTAGCTCTGTGGTAACGTCAACATTTCCTCCCTGTAAGCGAATTGCTGTTAAACTTCAGCCTCGGACTGCACATGTGGCATTCTCTATTCGTATGACGTGCAAGCTCGAAACTTTATTATAGTTAATCTAAATGTTTATTGTTTAAATTAACGGACAGTGACATTGCAGTTACACCTCGATGTGCGACTGGTATAATGATTCTCTGATGTGATTGGATGCCTCGGAGTTCCTGATTATTCCTGTGAGAGGCATCAGATAGCAGTCGTGCATGGCCCAGTGACCAGGCCGGGAAGGCTTCACGTTGTTGTGACCCTGAATTGTGGGGGGGTGGGGGGGGGGGTGGTATTTTAAGGTCTTTGGAGCCACAGCTGACAAAGCACCGCTGACAGTAGAGATTGCAGCCTGCTTATGGGGATTTCTCTGGCACTAAAGCAGTTTTTCTTCCCAATATTTATTTCTTCATGTAGGAAGATAAGATTTTACTCCTTACACTCCTGGTCATCACCGAGGCTTCTGGTGAGTAAGGGATTGCAATAGAAAGGAAGGGTGATGAAAGTGAGGTGACTGGTGTGTGTGTGGGCGTGTGTGTGTGTGTGTGGGGGGGGGGGGGGGGGGGGGGGGCAGAGAGAGAGAGAGAGCGGGCCCTAACTCTGCAGATGGCAGGGACCCCAGGCCTGAAAAATTAAACCACAGCTGTGTGTAGCACAGAATAGACACTCCCTCTGGCCTGTGATTCTGTTACCATCAAAGGGCGCGGGTTACAATGACTGCAGGATGGTGTTTCGCCACCACCAGGGGGCCGGTGTGATGCTCACTGGATTAAAACAGTGTGGCCATGAGAGGAAGGTTGTTGGTTTAAATCCCATGGATGGCAGTGTGCTTTCACCATTGGCCCCCCAAATGCTGTCTTTACTCCCAATTACCCTGCTCTCTCATTGATACGTTACTTTGGACAAAACCATCTGCTAAATAAATAAATTTACCACGTTATCCTGTAAATGGAAGAAGGGTACATCTCATGCATATGGTTTCACTGCTGGATAAGCAGTGAATGACAGGCATCCTGTCCAGAGTATAGCCCTGCCTTATGCTGTATGTGATAGGCTCTGGGCCTCTTCACGATCCTGAACAGTACAAGCATTTGGAGGATGGATGGATAAGTATTGAAGCTTTTCTTAAAACGAAAGTCCATTAAAATAACGGCTGATGTTGTTTTTTTATACTGTCAAACTTGCCTATTGGCCAAGCCTAACAGTAATGAGAACTCAGTTCCAACAAATGGCCTCCAAGTTGTGCTTTTAGGCAAGCTGAGCTTTTAATCACTTGGTATGAGACCACAGGTGTGTCTCTGCCTGTCTGTCGATGTCTCCACTTTACAGAACTTTCCAGAAACACAGTGGAGAGACTTTTCACAGCGGAGGCGACGGGCTGTTCTCCTTCAAGCTGTGTGTGTGTGTGTGTGTGCAGGGCGTCGTGTCAGTGAGATCCATCACTGTCAGCCTCTCTCAGAGCCTGTGTTTATCAGCCTTCCCACACATCTGCAGTTAGCCGGAAAGCATCCAAAAGCGGGAGCCTGAGTCCGCAGACGCTTGCCAGCTTCACTTGAATATGCATGGATGTTCTCTGGCGTCAGCTGAAACACAGGGCTAATATTCACGTGGTAGGGCATTAAAGGCCCCCCCTTGGCCTGCGTTATAATACCCGGGGTACATGTACAGTACAATCCTGAAAAAGGTGGTTAAGGAGGGTCTCAGGAGGAAGCTCTCATGGGCAAGTTTTCCCTCTAAAATTGAAAAGTGTGGTGGTTAATATTGACATTATTATGACATTTGGTATATGTATACTGCCCTGATGCCTGTACAATAGAACATAATGCATTTAAGATCCTAGGACATGGTGCAGTCTTTGGGAGAGACTTCTGCCAAAATTTAGCTCATACCAAATTTCAGCATGTTCACCTGTGTGACTTTATATGCACCCTGTGAATCATCTTCCTCTGTCTGCCATATTCTCTGCATTTCTTATTCCGTTCCTCTCCCGAGGAGCGTGGCCGGGTAGGACCGGAATGACTCTGGCGTGGCTGGTTAAGCTGACCATCGCCTGGGGTAACAGAAGGGCTGAAGGGGCCTGAAAGTGAAGCTTTATTTGCCTATTTGTACAAGTATAAGAACAGGTATGTTACAATGTGCTAGATTCCACATACAGTATCCCATCATTCTGTCATGCGGCAAAAAAAAAATAAAAAATCACGCACATATATGTGAGAAGAAAACTTGGCAGTCAGACCGCAGGGTTGACCATTCATGATCAGCCTGACATGTTTGCTACGGGGGGAGGGTTGCTGAGCATGGGAATCAAACTGGTGACCTTCCGACACCAGGCACTGAGGCCTATCCCAGCCACCCCCCACCCCTGACAAGGAGCCAACCGCGATTCCCTAGCGGAGGATGGCTAGCAGAGGTCGGAGATTTCCTGAGTTCACAATCCCATACTTACCTCGGAAGCATTAATTCTGCTCCCCCCCCCACCCCAGCTTAAACTGACTTCTGTATCTGTACGGCATAATGGCCTTTGAGTCGGTCTAATTCTATTACCAGTGTAAGCCGCGGAATTTACAGAGCAGACAATGTTACCATTTTCTTCAAGGCAAAATGAGCTATGTGGGAGCAGACAGGTTAGAGTACGGCCGGGAAACGGCTCCTACATCCCCCCCCCCCCGGACCTTACGCTTTGCTCCAGATAATAATAATTGCTTCCTTGGAACAGTCATGTCTCAGAGTAATTATTCTTTGTTCGGGAAGACGGACAGGAAGTAAAGGCGATGTGGGAGACCGCCAAACCTGAGTGAACGGCGTGTCGCGGTGAGGCGATGCCGGTCTGGAATCCATTAAGGCGGAAGGATATAACGGCTCACCCAGAATATTAGCTTTTACTCTGGCTTTAATCTGATATCGCTGCTGCATTAGCGGGAGCTCTGGGGCCGCAGTGCTCCATGAAAGTAAATAGAATCGATCCGAAAATATAAAACAATAGTTTGCCGGTGCTTTTCATGGGTACGAACAAGAATAACGGAAAATATATCTGCACTATCTTGGTTTTTTTGTGTCAATTTTATTTTGGCCTTCCTGCCCTTCGCATGCACTGGGAATAATGGGAGTCCTGTTGGTTAGCGCTGGTACACCCCCTTCCACTTTAATGACCTTTTTCTTATCTAAATAATTATTTTGTGTTTTAACGCGTGCAGCCATTTGTGGCCACGGCTGCTGGATCTTCCTGCTACCTTAGTGTTTTCCTAGATGACTTTCTAGATGAATTCTTAGAATTCTTCTTTCTCCCGGCACCAAGGAAGCTGTGCACCAGGGGCAGTGATCACTCTGCCTCTCCACTGCGTTAATTAACTGTTCATCAAAACATTAATATTTCCTCAATCAGCACTTTGCAAAGGTTACAGTTATGCGGTGTGGCATATTACTCAAAGCCAATATGCCATGACTGCTAAGGATTAATTCACCAGTATAAAGGCCCCTGTCTCCACTTCAGGGAGCCAATCAGGGAACTCGTGCGTCAGGTGACTGAAGCCAGAATCATACGCAGCCGGTGAGCCAATTTACGTCGCCTCCGCTGTTTTATCCTGGAACTGTTATACTGGCAATAGTACCTCTGCTGATTATTCTTCCCTGCATGAATGAGAAGTAATATGTAAGTTATATTACTTAACCATCTGCCTCATCACCAGGTTTGTCACTTTCCCAGGGGTGTGCGTGTCAGTTTGTGGCAGCGTGGATTTAACCTGCAAACCCTTCTGTGTTACGACGCTTAAACAGTAACTGCTGAGACGTCTGCTAAACCTTTTAAGGCTCAATTTCTCTCGCCGAACACTTACACTACACTGGAGGCTTGTTTGGATGTGTAAAACATGCCTTATTTGTATACTAGGCATAATTAGGCAACACTATGCCAATTTTATGATAACTAATACTGTACCATATATAATCTTATTATACTTTGTTCTCTAATTGCCAAGAATTTTATTTGTACCTAGTGCTTGAAAAGCGGTTTTACTCTAATTTAGAAGATTCTTCATTATTACTAATTTGGTTCCAGGCATAGCAGACTCAGACGCCTTAAATTAATTCCTGAAGGCAGCTTCCAGCTTTGCGCTGTTCATTGGAAACTTTATTACATTTATTTGTCTGACGGGCAATAGCTTGATATGCGTTTAATAAAATTAAGGACTGAATATGGCCATTGTATTATAAATTACAGTGGTGGTTTCTTTTATAGGGATTTGTGGTAACATTATGCGTCTAGGCACAGGCCGGTTCTAACACAGAGTAAACGGGATGTGACATTACTCCATTCACCAGCTCATGTAATAATTAGGAACCATGACGGAGCCTTGATAAACTATCTTTTAGCCAAACGTGTATTCTATTAGTCGAATATTTGAAAAATAAAGGTGATAAAGTGCATCAAAATATTTTATATATTTTATATTGAAACTAAAGCAGCCACTGAGGGGGCAGCAAACATAATAATTTGTGCCAGCTGGATGCCAGCGTTTGACCCATATCCTCTGGGCCTCAAAACCTCTCCTTGCGGTTTAGTGGAATCTAATAAGATGAATGATAAAAAGGATAAAATCTTGTATGAGATAGCATCCCCGAAGGTGCCAGCTCCTGATGAGGAGGGGATGTGAAGCTCTCCTGGCGGCAGGGCCGGGCTGTGGGCGTCAGGCTCGCGGGAACACACGTGCGCGTCCTGCCCTTCAGCCTACATCGCTTTCTGCTTACTTTGGCAGCTGGCCAACTGTCCACGGCGTGATCTTCTGTCACCCGAGTTGGTGGCTACTTGCTCCAATCATTATTATCAGACACTAAGGATTTCTGCAGCGCTTCGAGCATATTGGCCACTTAATAAAACTGTAGAAAACCTCTGAGATTTAAACTTTTTAAAATGTGCTTATCTGGTACATTACTGATTTCTACACTGTATCTCTGTAATGCACAATTCATGTAATTTTTGTATATTTGCATTATGAGTCTAGAATATTTAGGGGGGGTCCGGAAAAAAGAGACTAGTATTCTTGACTGCGGGAGCATGTTCTATCCCTTTACGAGTCAATTAAAGCGTGTGACTGGGCAGTAAGCTGGCTTCTCTGCCAGAAAGCCAGGCCTCTTGGCAGAAGATTGGATTTCCTTCCAGCATGGTCTGAGGCAGCCGTTTAAGAGCGCGCTAATCACCCGTTTTGCTATCTAGGTCAGTGGGATGCCTTCCTCCGCGCCGTCTCAGAAAAGGGCCGCTATCTTTCCACATTCACAGAAAATAGAAATATTAGTTATAAAATCACATTCTGTATAATGACAACCTCACGTCTGCGTCTGAGTTAAGAATCACAACTTATAAGACAAAAGACAAACTCTATTTTTAATGCATATCTTATTTTGTTTTTCCAAAAGCTTGTTGCAGTTAATGTTGCAGTTAATTCCGTTATAAGCAGCGCCGCGGAAGCAGACCGAAATTTAATTGCTGCCACGTTTGACGATAATAAATGTAATGGTAAAAATAGCGTTTATATTGGTGCTTGTACGGCGTGATATATGGGTGGCCACCTGTCTTTTATTGTCAGTTCCTCACTATTTGGCCGAAGCTTCAGGGCAGATAGGCAGGGAGGAATGACAGCGGCATGAACTTGAGTTTTGTTGTTTTATTTTTCTGTTCTTTTTCCCCCGAAGCGCGGTGAGTTCGGGCGCTCGGGCATCAGCCGAGACGCGCCTCTGCGGTTCAGCCCGCATCTTATTAAGTTAATTGTGCGAAATGATAGGGAAATTAAGCAGTCGCCTATTTGACCACAAATTAAAAGCGCGGTGGAGCGCACCTTCTGAAAATAACTATTTTGACAGTACGATTTCATCGCAGCCTCTTAATGTCGACAAACCCCGCTAATGCCAGTGCTGGATCCGTGCGATTCTCCGTATCCTAACGCTCGTCCTTTCCCGGGACCCCTCCCGAAATGGGCCGAGTCACTGAGACGCCGTTTTAGAAGCGGGGGGGGGGAGCGATCATTAGTCTCTCAGTAGTAATAGAGCCTAATTACCCGCTCCGGTGACACCTGTCACCCTAGCCAGCGTGTGCGCGCCGCCGACGCGCAGCCCCGACTCCCTCTCACCGGAGGAGGTAAGGGGGCGATGCGAAACTAGCCTAATCTGTCCCTGAGATGTATCTCACCCTAAAATAAGAACAAATCGGACCGGGGTGGGTGTTATTTCCGTGGCGTGCGGGTCAGATTGTGCGCTCTGATACTTAGTGTCACTGTACAGTATGTTGGATCGCCCACGCCACATGTTTAAAAAAACATAAAAATAAATAAAAGAAAATAGAGAATTGCGATGGCAGGGAAAGTGTCACCGTGCCACCCTTCCGTGACAGGCCGTCATCCTCACAGCTGATGCGCCCCTGTGTGTCGGTATACGGCGTTCCGCTGCTGTTTTTTTTTTTTTTTTGCAGGCTCTGAATCACCCGCTTATTTTGGGTTTGATATACATCAGCCTGACCTCTTATAATGTATAGGCGTAATATTTACAGTGCTGAATTCCATATCACGTACCTCGAGTTAAATTTACGAGAAATAAGAAATAAGCAGCCTATGTATAGTATTTCGCTTGGACCATGTGGCAGTAGCTGATAAAAGCAGATTTCCCCCTTAGCAGATGCCCTGTGCTGTCAGCGTGAGCCTTGTACGTTGTCCCAAAACCCCTTTCTTCACATTGTCTTAAAAGAAACCGAAATGATGTCTGAGCTGCTGCTCAAATGCGACTTTTTAGTCAGACGGGGACTGTAAATTGACTGCCTGGCCCGCAAGGTCACGGTGACGCGCATGTGAGCGCGCACACTAGCCCGAGCGTGAGAGCGCGGCCCTGGCCCGCGGGAGCCGTGCACGCAGCCTTGGACTGAAGCCGCAGCGGCTGTCGAAACATTGGCAGGACATTTATTATTTGTGATTCAAAAGGTAAACTAGCACAGGGCATTGTGGAGCAAGCGATCATTACAAGCCTCTAATGCAATTATCACCGGGCAGAGGATTCTGGGGTGGGGAAAAAGGTTGCAGTCGTAGCCTATATTTTATACTTGCGGTTTACAGTTGTTTAGTGCAGTTTTATATCTTTTTATTATAAAAATAATAATGCAGTTTTCTTTGCCACATGTGGCTGCCGTTGCTGGTCGATTCATTAATTTCAGCATTGTTTTCCATGCCGCAATGGATGTTCAAAAACGGTCACACAGAGGGTGTCGCTTACATATCTTCGCCGTAAATCCAAGCACTTCAGAGCCGTCAAAGAGGCCTTATCATTGTGCTTCGCTCGTCCGCCTGGCACCTCCAGAAAGCTCCATCAGAAACGAATGTCTCCCATGAGCCTTTGTCTCGCCTGCCCCGCGGCATGCTGGAACCTGTAGTCATGATTTACGGGCACGTCTGTTGGACCATTCTTTTTAAAGAATAATATACATACAAAGTCAGTAAATATCATATGAACAAATAAATAATAATAAACAAATAAATATCACGTTAACACATAAACAATGAACAGTACTCGAGAGTAGAGTACATTTAGACATCCATCAATCTGAACTGTTGGATCGTTGTGTTGGACCCAGTGGTGACAGAAAATTAATCGCAAAAACGTGGCAATCCAAAACATCATCCCATTGTCATGTGCAGTTTACTTTGATTGATAACTCATCACAGGAAAACCTAACAGTAGAGTGCAATGACTGTTGCATTATTTTATATATTTTGAAAACCAATGTTATGTGACAGGAAACCCCAGATTTGCGCAGCAGTGTGACGGCGCGTCATTTTAATATATCGGATTGGAGTGTTGTTTTTTTTTTTTTACTCTGTGCGTACCGCTTGGGGGCTGCGGGAGGCTGTTAGGAAAATGAATAATGAACGTCGGAAGGAGGGCAGACCAGTATTCAAAGGCTTTTAGTCGCGGAAACAAGACCCGGCGCTCTTGTTCACGCCGTCGAAGAAAGCGCTATACTGCCGGAGGTCATTTGCTTCACAATAAAACCAATTAAAAGGCAAAACCAAACAAATCTGCTCGTGCTTTAATTTTTAATTTTGCATGCGTTTTTTTAAGTGTCCGGCAGATTAAAACCCGCTACTGTAATATAACAGTTCATGCATAATGTGTAAATACCCCCAGCTGGGAATCAGAAGGTTTATATATGAATTTAACATATGCATGATAAGGGACGTTTACTTTGAGTTTCTGTCCATCTATTTTCCATGCCGCTTATCCAGCACAAGCTTTGGGGGAAATTGGAATCTATCCCAGGAAGGAAGACCTGGGTGCGATGCCAGTTCATCACGGGGTGCGCACTTACACTCCGTATGGGCAATTTAGAGACCCCCAGTGTAGCTGCATGTCTTTGGATTGAGGAAGAAAATCCTCAGAGAGGCTGAGCCAGGCTGGGAGTTGAGTGTATATTTCAGGGAGCCTGGAACCACAGTGCTGCCCGCTGGCTTTTGAAACCCCCCATCTAAAACCTCACTTTTTAGTGCGTCGTTACCCTCTTGTTCCATCTCTTAATTGCAAACGATTACAAACTCAAATCAGACACATTTTCAACAACTTTCGTTTATTAGCCTAATTGTCACTGAAGTCAATTTTCGGCAATTGTAAACATGACCGGAATATTCCGGAATCTGAGATAGGACCAGTCTTATCTTTTTTTCTTTCTTTTCCCAAACCCATAAGTTCCTATCTCCATTTTCTTTAACAAAAGCCGCCTCCAAAAAGCCCTGTCAGCGCCGGGAGAGATGGCACTCGCCTTAAGGTAAAGTGTTACTTTATTCCCTGAAGTGATTCCAGTCATTATTCAGTGAATGTGTACCTTTACGCCTTTCTGGTGCTTTATGGCCCGGGGATGACTGGAGCGAGTCGGGCTTCATCAGCGGATCGGCTCTGCCATAAATAAACTTGGTCCACAGAACCCCCGCCTCCCCGGACGCACAGAACAGCGCGATCCTCTCCATGTGAGACGTTAAGGCTTGAAGTGACTCAAAGAGGCGCAGCATGTGGGAAAATCTCAGATCTGCTCCTCTCCTTTCTATTTCTAGGTAATCTCGCACGGTTTGTACGCCTGCAGTTTCGTGAAAGAAAATATATGTATATATATGCACAGATGCATAGGTATATGGGGCGCCGTTTGTAAAGTAACTAAGCACTTATCTACTTGCCATTTAGCTAGAAATAAACAGTTTTAAAAATCATCATATGTGCTCACATTTTTTCCTTTGTATAATATTTTAAAAATTACTTACTATATGTAAATATTACATGTAAGTGCTAAATATAAATATTAAATATCACATATAAATGTTAAATGTAAATATAAACGTAAATGTTAAGTAACTATGGAAAGTAACTATTGCGTTACATTTCGAATGTAACTTTGCGCAAAAAAGTAACTTCGTCATGCTCGTTACATTTGTTACATCTGAGTTACACCCGCAATGTAACATTATTATATTCGTTACATTCCACAGCTCCGTTACATTCGTTACATTTTACAGCTAAGTTACATTCACATTCATCACATTGTTGAACCATCGTGTTACATTTCGAACGGTAAAAATGTAACGCGAGTAATCACGTTTAGATTACTTTAAAAAGTAACTAGTTAACTAGTAACTAGTTACTTTTTAACTAGCGCCGGGTCTAGTTACTTCCTAGTTACTAGTTCCTTGTTACTTCTCCCAAACTAGTTCCTTATTACTTCCCTGTAACTGAGTTAGTAACTGCATCACAGCATTATAAAAGTAACTAGTTACCAGGTGAAGTAACAATTTCGTTACATTTTGAACATTAAAAACTGACGCAATAGTTTAAAAATGTAACGTGAATGTAATGTAAATATAAAAATGTAACGAGTGTGATGAAGTTACATTTTTGCATTAAGTTACATTCTTAAACCATCACGTTACATTTTTTTGTTCGAAATGTAAGGAGTGGAGTACTTTCTCTGGTAACTAGTTACTTTTATAACTTATAACTAAGTTTTTGGGAGAAGTAACTAGGAACTAGTAACTAGGAAGTAACTAACTACTGTAATTACTTTTTAACGTGCCCATATGGGGCGCCATTTGTAAAGTAACTAAGCACTTTTCTACTTGCCACTTTTTCAACATTTAGTGCACTTTTATTGCATTTAACATTTTGAAGTATTACATTTTATATTCCTGGGAAAATTCATACACGATGCTAACGTGGTTAACAGAGATTTAAAGCGAATGTAATATTGCAGGAATGTTCTGGTATTTACGCCTCACCACTGGAAGCTATGGCAGCTGACACCTTTTTGTCAACTCTTCCACTTTTGCTCCTTCTTGTCTTTTCCAAGCAGGAAAGGAGAAGAAACATATACCAGTTATTTTACCTGAACGGTTGTGTGACCGGTCGAGACAGTCTTTGACTCAGCAATGCTGTCCGACCGTCGCGAAACGATCAGACGACACAGACAAAGGAGGATTCCTCCATAAATGGAGACTGTCAGAATTAATACCCATGATCTCCATCACCACGTTCTCCACCACCTATAGCCACTTAGAGCGCTTT
>JAODKL010000041.1:11646615-11665689 GCA_026780765.1 Petrocephalus schoutedeni
AACACTGTTTATTTCTAGCTAAATGTAATAAAAGTGCACTAAATGTTGAAAAAGTGGCAAGTAGAAAAGTGCTTAGTAACTTTACAAATGGCACCCAATATAGGCACATCTGTCAGAATTCCTGAAGTGGGTCCCAGCTGCACCACGGTAGACGTTCTGTTTTACCGGTAACGTGCTCCCTTCAGAACCGACTGGTTACGGCTGAAATGTTTTTCTGCATGTTATTACATGCATGATGAACTCAGTGCCCGTGATGATAAGGGTTGGTTTAAAATATGATGATTCCTTGGCTATGACGACATTTATAGATTATGTCCAGCTAAAGTTCTGGTTTTTTTATTTTTTTGCACTGCAGGTAACTGAATAACCCTTAATCATCAGAATCATGGTAGATCGCCACGGAACATTTTGCCATGCTTTTGCATTTATTGTAAGCTAAAAAGGTCCTGTTCATTTCTCATTTGATTATTGTCATCTCATCATATATGGAGTGTAGATAAAGATGATTCAGGTGAAAATCGATCAGACCATGATTGAGATTTACTTTCTGTCTTTATTTCACTTGATTTCTTTCAGCAAGACTTGGTCATCACTTGTGTATAAGCCAGCCCGCTGTCCTCAAAAGTCATCGCCGAATATTGAGTGATCACAGTTCGAAGTTTATCTCGCAGCTGTTAGTGCGCGATGCTCCCTGCTTCATCACCGCCCCCTACCTAAGACGGAGGACATTTCCAACCTTAACCATACCCTGTTTTTCTTTTTTTTTTATTTGTTGTTTTAATCGGATCAGATATACAGCCGCAGTCTGAAGTCGCTTGAGCAGAGAGGCTCCTGTTGCTGCACACAGAGTTAAGAAGTTGAAAGTGATCTTTATCTGGCTTGGCCGTGCTGCCTGAGCGGCGTTTGAAGTGGTCCTGGGAGAGGGGGGCAGCTTTCATCCTGTTTAGACTGATTGCCGCAATCCTGGGCCCCGGAGTCAATATGCATTATCCCAGTGCCTGCAGATACTGTGCATTCTACCCATGATGAGTGTATTGCGGCTTCTGTTTTTGATAATTGCAGCACCGTTTTGATCGGAGCATTGTACAGTCACAGTCACAGTGAGGACGACTCGAAGATTACCCAGGACCCCCTTTATTTTGTCACCCTGCAATCAATTGCAAAAGTGAGATGCATCCAGCTTGGGCTAGAATTCTATTGTCTATGGAGAATTTGAAACACTCTGGCAAATGATTAGTGCAGTAGCTTTTGCTAGTAATTATTGACAGATCAGTAGCAGCATAGACCCTGTCAGCGTGTTGAATTCCCACATGGCTGTTTTCCTGTACCTCCAATCCTTTCTCAGTTTGCCTCTGTTCTTAATCTCCCCGGTTTTATGCACAAGGCTCATTGTCTTAATTTTTAATGATAAGGCCACAAATGTGAGGACAGTCATTGGGGCAAGGGGAGTAAATTGGTGGTTCCTATTTTAATGTATTATGCTGAAAGGGAGGGAAAACATTGTTGACTTCTCTGTAAAACAGCACCCATGTGCTTAACCACCTGGTTGCTCGAAGGCTCGGTGGTGCCTTTCATTGCTGGTCGCTCATTTGGCGACGCAGTGAGACCCGATCCGCAGACAAGTCTCTCTTAATGGAACAGACGAGTTGGCTGAGTGTCGTTAATTACCGAATGTTTTTCATGGCTTATTTCGAAGATTTTGTCATCATTCTGCCAGATACTGGGGGCATGGGGGACCAGTCGGCGAGAAAGCCATTTTCCCGGACCGCGGCAGATGTTCTGCTCTCATTTTGAGCTATCAGAGTGTAGAATAAGAAAAGAAAAAAAAACTAGTGTCAATCACCACTCGGTGACAGCCTAGCGCAGTCCAGAGATACCCATGGTTTCGGCATGCGGCACACCCATCAGGATTAGGAGGGGCTGCATGACTGGGACATCTGTCTGTACCCGGATGTTCTGGCTTAATCGGGCCGACCATATGGGTCACTGGCCCTTAAGGTTCAGGCCCCGGTTTCAGAATGCCTGGTGTTTCAAGACGCAAGTTCCTTTCAGACAAGCAAATATGTGATGTATGATTTGTGGGATGAAACAGAAATGTCAATAAGTAATCCTGGATTGATCTGCAGGTTACAGATTGGCAAATAATAATTCTGGAGGGAACCCCCACTCATCCATCCATCCACTCATCCATCCATCTTTCATAACAGCATGCCTGTGCAGGAAAAAAGGGAAAAAAGGGAAAAAAAGGTAGAATACTTTAAAGAAATCAAATACCAAGTTAAAAGTGAAATAAAATATGAATAAAATAAAAAATTAATCTTATTTTATTCTTATTCTTCATGGAAATGGTGGCTCACATGCCATAAAAGTACTGGAACGCCGCCAGTGGTTTCACACATATATTATTTAGTGACTTAAGCCTTTCCTAGCACAAAAACTTGTGCCGACTAGCATCTGCAACCACATCTGTAACAGCTGTGAAATATCTGAATGCCTGTCCGTCGTGAGACGCCTCCACATGCGCCGTTTTACAAGGGACACCCGCACCTTGTGTTTGTGCTCATTAAGGCCGCTCATCGAGTTGAACGCGCCGATTAGCTACGCGACGTAACATTTCCGAAGGCCGAACGGGAACAAGTGGGCCGGAATAGCTAGGTGGCTAATTCCGCCACATGTCTGTCGTGGCTGCCCGCTTCTCTGCCTGAAAGGAAGGATCCCACACTAATGAGGTACCTGAGGGTGCTAATGTGACCCTGAAGCCGGTGCTTTTGTCAAAAAGTGCCGGGGTTCTGGCATGTTATGCACTATTTAGGCCAAGTCTGTCTGGGGAAAAAGTTGAAAGTTTAAGGTGGGGGCAGCAGGGAAAATTCATTTCCCGTGTGGGCTAGCGGTATGCCCGTCTACACGCCGCCATCACTCAAGTGTCATCAACTTTGAGACGCAGCCGTGTCCCTTTTGTCCTGCTCCGCTCCCTTTAAAGCCATAATTACCATACTAAATCAGTGTCTGTTTTTTAAATCAATGGACTAATCTGCGAGCGGGACCCCCACCCCCTCCCCCTGGTGTGTTTTATTGTAATGAGCAGAAAAGCTCGTGGAAGGCGATGCTGGTAATTAATTTGTATTAAATGAAGGATTCTGCGACATTAGCACCATGTCCTCTGATAGGGCGGAATAAACCCCCCCCCCCGTAAAACCCTCTGATGCGGACGCGCTTGTATCAGCACAAAGGCGAGTGAGCATAATGCCGGCGCATTAAGTGGCGCGGGTGCGTCATTTAGCGAGCGAGCTCCCCCCCCCCAAGCAGACGTGAGACCTCGCTCGCCACGCAGAGGCTGAGGTCTGAAATGGTGCCTCCGAGATTATACTTTTTTCTTTGTATTCTGTCACATTCATCTGTTCCAGACTGTTCTCTGGGCACTTAGAGTCCATTACATAATTCCGTATTGAACAAGAAAACATTCAGTGCTGCAACTTGATAAAAACAGAGCCTTATATTAGGCTTTACTTGCCCGACATCCTGTTTTTTAGCCCTTTTGGCAATATTGTTGACATCCAGTGGTGTTTCTGCTGGGGGACTATGCAATTTATAGTGTGTAATTTTATGCTTATGAGTGTAAAGAATGGAAGTCTGTGAACTAATGTCTGTGCTCTGTAGCAGCTTTGTGGTTGGCAGAGGTGGGACTGGAAGTTGGATAAAAATATACATTAAAAAATGATGCAGTACCTGCACAGATTATGCTAGCCTGACACAAGATTTTTCAGAATACTTTCCCACACTTTTTAGTATGAAAAAATGGCAAGTGCTGTGATCTTTACCTAGACAACCAGTCTGAAAAATGGACAGATGAAAGGAAATGTGGAACGGAATGGCATGGGTGGAAAAAAAATGGGCTAAATCTCTGGCACTGTGGAATACCACACTGTCCCAGTTGATGAAAAGACCCAGAAAATGTAATGAATATTTTTTCAGACATATCTGTTGACTGAATTACTAATTTGCAGCAGGTAGGAAATTAAGTTTAAAGGCAGACTGAGTGTTTGAGTATGTGTTCCAATTAATAACTGAGCTTACATCTATGTGCTAGATGCCTGTAAGGGCTCACTTTGCATTTTTGACTAGCAAGCAGGATAGTTTTGTTAGCATATGGTTTTAATTATACTGTGAAAATAAGCAGAGGACCAAATTATATAGCACATCACGTCCCTCACTATCTTAAATGCAACCTGTATTTTAAAGTTTGATACAAAGTTTCTTCCAGTGGATATAAAAGGTATAAAACATCTGAAATTTCCTGTTTGGCATCTGCATGGTGAAGGACAGAAAATCATGCAACCGCTTTTTAAATGAATTGTTAGAACATTTTAAGGGCCCTTGATAGCGAATCAGCAAAAAAACAGCAAATAATATGTTCCCAGGAAACTCTTTTAAAGATTTATTCTGCAAGGTATTGTGGGAAAGGAACAAAATCTGAAAAAAATGACAAGGGTGTGAGTGTTTATGCCACCATTTTTCTGGTTTGAAAACAATATGCCACAATGGTATGATGAAAGCAGCAAACTTTCCCATATTTTGTGCAAAAATATGCCTTGGTACTTTATAATATATCCTGGGTTTCATAATATTTTTGCAGGGTGTGAATAAAAAGGGGCCATCTGAATGCACATTAGCTTGTGGCAAATTTGACCTTCCATACATACCTTAGAGGAAAGGAAGGAGATACAGAAGGGAAATAGCATTCCACTACCTGCAAAAGAAAAACAATTGTCAGCTTTCTACAAACTTAAAAGAAGGGCCAATATATGGAAAAAGGGGTTTGATCTGTGGAGGCTACGATGATGAATGTGCAAAGATGCTCCTCTTTTTTTCTTTGCAAGGTGTGACTGTCTCATGGGAAACTGCATGGCAGTTGGAATTATGACTATGCAGACAGCACTTCTGGCAGTCTGTGTCTCTCAAAGACTCTGCTCGTCCGCCAGTCGACGTTTCTGGGTCGTGCCGATGGCTTCCCTCCGTATCGCGGAGGCTGGGGCCCAAGTGGGCGTCCCGGCATCAAATCGCAGTTTACGCTCCTCAGCGACTATGCACCAGCCACGCCCGTCCATCAAGCCCCGCCCACCTGGCTCCGTCATTTAACTAGGCGTTTGCTGTCGCATTACCCTCCGCGTTCGACGAGCGGCCGTCGCTGCACTACCTCCCCTGCCGAGGTGGGAATGGGCAGCGTTTCAGTCTTTCGGCAGGGTGATCGGGATGTGGCATGAAACACAGAGGGGAGCAGGCGAGCCCCCAGACCTGAATTCTCACTAAAACCACCACCAGAAAGTGACAAATAGCCACGTAATGCGGTCAGGTGGTCATGAGTGTGTGGTCTTGCCAGAGGCTGTTTCTGCAGTGGTCTGTACCACAGGCTTTAGGAGAAATAGATGGAATGATTCTTTATGTACCATTTGCACATTAGAATACTTCTTTTCATATATCCCTCTTTCACTCCTTGAATAGACAAACACACACATGTATATATATATACAGATGTTTAGGGCCAAAGCACAGGGTCACCAATTTATCTTGGACCCCTAGCGCATTTCAGGGGTTAAAGGCCTTGCTGAAAGATCCAACAGACAGGATTATTCTGCTGAGGACAGGATTTAGACCAGCTATCTTCCAATCACACGCACAGAGGCCTAACCCACTGAGTCACACATCGCCCCCATGGATGCCAGGCCCGGCTCTCCTGATCAAGGCACTGCTGACAGGCATTGCATGCTGGGAAAAAGCTAGATGTCGGTGAATTTAGCGTCAGCTGCTTGAAGAACCACTTTTGTGATTCCCGTGGTTTAGCATCTTTGCGGGGCTCTGCGTTGTCACGAATCAGCCCTTTCTGTGCAGGTCCCATGCATCCCGGCTGCTTTTACATGCGCTCGTCAATTTGTCCCCGTGCTGCACCCCTTTGGCATCAGAGAGGGGGGCGCCCCCACCATATGCGAGCCAAAGTAAGGAGAGTAATGCGGATAAGAAGCTTTTCTTTAGCCGTGACTGACTGATGATGACTGAAAAAAGAACATTCTTATCTTTGAGGTTTAGGTCAATATCCTAAAAAAGAACTTTTTCCATCTGTTCTGCGTACCCCCGAAATAAGAGGGTTGTTTGCATCTCCTTGGCTTTACGTGCTTTGCCCTTTTCTACTTAACTGGGCTATATTATAGCCCGATGCCTGCAGTCTTGCTAAGATCCTAGCCTCCCCCAGGACCTCTTAATAGCCGAAGTCCACGCTACCCTCCTGGAAATTACCTCCCCATGACTCTGTGGTCTACCCTAGAACATGACGATACATTATAATTTTTTTTGTGTATTCTGGGCTGTTCTCTTTTAACAGACTCGAAGTCTGGGAGCGAGCAGGTCTTAGGGTTGGATGGTGGCTCAATTTCAATTTCTCTTTCCGCTTGGTTAAACATTTCTGACAAACAGCCAATCAGCTTCACATCCTTCAGATTATGTGCACGGCGGCCGATGAGTTCTCTTGCCTTTATCAGGAACCTCGTCTTAAAAGAAGCTCCCTTGCCGCCCGCGCCAAAGACTTCCTGCTGCGCAGCGCCAGGCTAAAAGAATTAGCTCTGCTGCGCTCCGCGGCCTTGTGCTGAAAATGTTCATCTCTTGCATGCAGTGGCATTAGTAATAAAAATTCGGAAGCGATATTAAAATAGAATCGTGGAAGAGGGGCTTTGCAGGTTAAGATCTTCTGGTTCGATGGACCATAGCGAAGGGTGTTTAGGTTAAGAATACCACTAAAATATCCAGCTTTATTTGTGCAATAGGTGGATAGAAAACCTTGATACTGGAAGGAAACATTTGCTAACTTATGCAAAGGCATATAGTCCCAGCCCACAGTGTGCAGAACCTGTGAATAAATTCACCTAAAGCAGTAGACGCACCCACCAATAGGGGGCGCCACCCGTACGCTAATAATAACGGGCTGTGGACCTCCCGGGTGTTCATTACAGATGTTTTCTCGCTGAGGCTGTCTCCTCTAATGGAGAGCTCGGGGCTCAGTGTCCGACTCTAATGTTTCACAGTGGCGGGACTTGGGGTATGTGGACCGTGAAATGATGACTTCGAGATCAAGGTATTTTTCGTGCTTTGTGTGACGGGGCAGTGCCTGGGTTGAAGTGCTGGGATCATTCAGCAGTATCATTACACCCATGCCTGGCCCATTATTATTTTGGTGGTTGTGTGTCTTTGTGTGTGTGTGTGTGTGTGTGTGTGCTCCTTGTTTTACTCTACTCGTGAGGACCAAAGGACCTCAGAAGTATAGTAAATCCATGGATAAATGTGGCTAGTGAGGTCCAGAGGCCAGTCCACACTAATCAAAGCTATATTTTATAAAAGGTTTTTCCCAGAGAAATGAATGGACAGTCCACACTAAGGCGGGAACACAAACGTATGTGTCTGTGTGTGTTTTTATTAAAACCAGCAATGGCACACTGATTTTAATAACATGAATAAAATGTGTATACCTTTTACATTTTATTTATTGCTATTAACCAAAGTGATGGTCCCTAGAGTAATTGGAGGTGGGCCTTGCTCAAGGTCCCAATGGTGAAAGCATTCTGCTATCTGGGATTTTAACCAGCAACCTTGTCCGGGAAAAGTTTTACGGTGCATGGACAAAGAATGTGGACGTCTTGATATGTACAGCTACCTAGTACCAAATCCCCAAATTAAGCTTAGCCAACTGAAGCCAGGGTTAGGATTAGGAAAGCTACGATTTTCTCAGGCAGGGAAAGTTGTTTTTATGATAGGTCTGGGCCCCCGGCAGAGGGGAAACCTCACTTTAGCTGTATTTGATAGCGTATTTCATACTTTCCCACAGCCTGGAATCTCACACTAAGTCCCCAAATTAAGGTTAGCCAACTGAAGCTAGGGTTAGGATTAGAAAAACTATGGTTTTCTCAGGCAGGGAAAGTTGTTTTTATTATAGGTTTGAGCCTCCAGTGGAGGGAAAACCAAGCTTTAGCCTGCAGTCTCACCCTAAGACCCCAAATGAGGGATAGCTAATTGAAGCTAGGGTTATGATTAGTAAAACTTTGGCAATCTCAGGAATGGAAAGTTGTTTTAATGATAGTTCTGGGCCCCAGGTGGATGGGAGACCACATTTTAGCTGGATTTGATAGCATATGTCATACTTTCAAATACCCTGAAGTTTCACCCTAAGTCCTTGTAGTAGGGTAAGCCAGCTGAAGCTAGGGTTAGGACTTAAAAAGTATGGCTTTTCAAGGCATGGAAAGTTGAGAGGAAACCATACTTTTGCTGCAGTTGATAGCATATTTCATGCTTTCCAACAGCCCAAAGTCTCACCCTTAGTCCCTATATTAGGGTTAGCCATCTGAAGCTAGGGCTTTGACCCCTTTTTGCTGCCAGAACCACTTCAAGGTTTGATGAGCGGTTCTTTCCGAGATGTTGACTCTGTTGCACTGTGCTGACGAGTATGGTGGTTCTCCTGCCACCTCCAGTGTTACTGAGGCGCTTTCTGCCCTGTGAGGGTCAGCTGACCAGATGCTTTTTGTTTATCATGCCTTTCTCACTGTAAACACTGTAGCGGGCCAAATTCCCAGGAGCCGGATTACATCCACCACGACTGGCACTGATGATCACAGAAATCACCAACATCACACATCTTAGCTGCTGTAATGCTCAGCCAAACAGGAACTGAACCTCTTTACCCCATGTCTGTGCAGAATGTACTCAGCAGTACATAACAGGTCCCACCACCCAGACCTGGATAAGCAGATGTATCGGTGGATAACAAGAACATGCTGATGATTTTGGATGTTTTCATCTCTCCATTAAGGAGTCTGGCTAAATTGGATGCCCACTGTGGTTGCTCCAGGTGAACATTAGAAGCATCTGTCACCCTGTGGCCATCAACAGGGGCGCTGGTCACCGGCGCTCGCACTCACTGGTGAAAGCTATTAAAAAGGAACACCCTTCTCTCCTTGAAGAGGTGTGGTCACTGAGAAGGACAGGTCACCGTGATGGCAGCTAAGTGGGTGTCTGCCACGGCACGGTGGGTGTCTTTGTGCCAGCAGAGTGCCTGTAAGATCGTGACTCGCCAGAGCAGTGCTTCACATGCCCGTGTTTCGGGCCTCTCCGCCGCCGGGGAAGCAGCTGTCGCCTCTCTGCTGCTGCTGCTTGTCATTTCCCTTGGCACGTTGCAAGTGGTCTGGTGGGTCGCGATGTCATTTCACACCGCCGGGGATGCGGGCTCAGATCCCATCCAGCGCTGTATGTGTGCGTGGCTCCGTGCTTCAGAGTGCTGCATCTGTGATCAGAAGTCTTAGGGTGAGGGGAGTGATTTCACTCTTGGTACCTTGATCAAGACCCTTAGCCACCAGTTGCTACAGGGACCACCTGACCCAGCTTTCTGAAAGAAAAAGATTGCTTTGGAATAAAGTGTCTGCTAAATAATGTAAAAGCTAGGAAATATGTGTCTGTGTGGTGTGTGCGGGATTGGATTGGTGTGTCACATGTCACATGCCCTGCCTAGGCCCAGCACTTTTCTTCAGACATTTGCACCCCCCCCCCCTACTTTTGTTTCTTTGGATAATTTACCCATGATGCTCTGGAGGTGCTACATGGCCAACCTTCGCCATTCTGGGCTGGGCTTGGCACTCTGGCTGGCATATGTCCTGTCGGAAGCCGAGGTTTGTTTTTGTGGATCGGCCACCTCCTGGGGGTGCCGGTGGAATCATTTAGCACCTCATTAGGAAGGCTGCACCGGCACGGTGCAGCCTGACAGCCCGCAGGCCCCCAGCCGTGATGGAGGATGCACCGGCGTCTGTGCTGAGAATCTAAACAGGGAGTCGGCTTTGCTGGGGGGTGGGGGCGAGGTTACCGGTGGGGTCCCGCACTCCATCAGCCAGGGGGGATGTGCAGCGAGCCGAAGTCAGAACAGGTCAGAGTCCGGGCTTCGGCAAATTAATTTTGATTTTCTATGGAATTCCAAAGAGGTCAAAGCACTGTGCAAATCTTACACAAAGTCAGGTGGGCATGGCTAGAAATTCCTGGCCCTCTGGCCCATTTTACGCATAATTTCATGTATTCAAGGGCCCCTTAAAGTGCTGTGCCCTCTGAACCTGCCAGCACACCCATACCCCTCCTGCGCTCTTGTCTGAAGTGCTCTCTGATTATACTTTGCCGGCAGTGGGAAGTTAATATTTGTTTTAGGCTGAAAGGTTTATGATCCGGTGTCATGCCTAGTGAGGAAGCACAAGCCAGATGCAGGCTGCGATGCAGGTAATCCCTCGCGGGGAACTTTCTTAAAAGGACTGAAGAGGGTGCAGGAGCGTCAACAGGTAACAATGGCAGAACGAGGGAACACAGAACTGGGAAGCACTTGGGGAAGTGGATCATATACATGATATACAAGGGAGCAAACAAGAGGTGGCTGAGAGTGATTGACAGGAGGGCAGGAACATGAGATCAGACCAACACAAACCAGACATGGCTCGTTAAGGCCACATCAGAGAGCAGAAGAGGGGGGTGTGGTTAACAGGGACAGGCAGAGCGTGACATCTGGGCCATGACCGTCATGACGAAATTAGTACATAAGAAGGACGAAATGCTCGACATGTCCTGTTCCACACGAGTTCACCTCAATAAGATCTGGTTCATGTTTATTATCAGACATCCTGGACTGTTCGATTGGTATACTTATCCCTGTTTTGGAGTGTGCCTGGCAATGATCAGTGATCACCATATATAATTTGTGGGGGCAGCGGAAAGGTGATGATAGAAGGAGCAACTTTTGGAGCAATGTTTCCGGGCATTTCCCCACAGCTGAGGCAAAGGGCAACTCATCTGGAAGTGGATGATCGCAAGAAGTCGCCTGCTGATCAACGAAATTTGTTGCCTAATGTCAATGGGACAGTGACTGGGTAACACTGGTCAGAACAATCGTCTGGCAACATTAGTGAAAACGTTGCCCATTGTATCATCAACCCCGCCCCCCCCCCCCCCCCCCCCCCCCGCCCCCCAGGGAATAGGATTGTCCTTCTTTACAGTTGAAAAGAGTCACTTAAAGCAAAAAAGCTTTAGGTTTGAAAGTGTCACTAATTTAAATTAGTAAGCGATCCATTATGTATTCTTCAGTGCTAAAAATATTGATGGACACCTCTCTCACTGCCTCTACATAACAATAATAGGGCAGCAATTCCATTAAAGATTTCCTTTTTTATGTATTAATAATTATCCATACTGCTCCAAAGGTCTGTTCCATTAAAGTTTACATTCACTTTATTCTTGTTACAAAAATCACCACTCTCAACACTGATGTTATATAATGTAAGACCAATATGTATTAGAAGTAAAACTATAATTTACATAAAGTCTGTATGTAGCTGACACTTTAAATTTTTGAATAAATTCAGCTAAATTCAGCCTTGACAAATTTTTGTGATATCGATTGCACTTGTGAAGTGTGCCATCTGCAAACAGTATTCCTTAAAACTCCAAATGAATACACAAGGGACCATGAATGGCTAAAAATCACATTTTAAAGAGGGATTATCATGGACTGTATTGACCTGAGGTGGAAATTCTGGTGCACAGATGAACATACAGATAGACAAGGTGCAAAGGTACATAGTGGGAACAAATAAATGTACTGCGAACAGATTTACACAGTACAAAAATAAAATAATATTATTTTTAATTAATTAATTGTTATACTAGTAATAAGTAAATATTTAAAGATAAGAATAACAAATTCTGTGAAAATAAATTATTTGAATTTAGAACAGAAAGCACTAGACCTTTCTCTGTTTTTGACAATTGGATGATCTTCCATCCATCCATTTTCTGTACCCGTTATACTGTTCAGAGCTGCGGGGGTCCGGAGTCTGTCCCAGAAGCTACGGGCACGAGGCAGGGAACAACCCCGGATGGGGCACCAACCCATCGCATGGCACACTCACACACCAGTAACACCCATGGACAATTCCATCTAGCCTCAGCATGTTTTTGGACTGCAGGGGTTAACTAGAGTACCTGGAGAGAACATGCAAACTCCATACACATGGAGCCATGGAGGAGATTCAAACCCTGGTACCAGAGGTGTGAGTGCTAACCACTGTGCCACCAGGCTGCATCTGAATGTGAGCTCATCTCATGTAATTTTGGAAACGATATTTATTTTATATAACTTGCATTTATGTGCATATCAGTCATCTAATTTGAAATACAAAGCAAAAACTGAAAAATATATATATATCTATAAAACATAGATATGAACGACAGCAATCTAACAGACCAGTTAACAGGAAATAACTAAATGAGAATAACAGACAAATACACATTCATTGTGCAATATGCTTAGCCTGGATTCTAAGACCGTTCTTGTTTATGTAATTAACCACTTGCAGATATCTGTAATCGTGCAATCATTTTAGATAAAGTAATCAAAGCTTTTTTCCCCTGCTACTCCCTGCATGTGTCATGCTGTGTTTTTGCTGGAGTACAATGTCTTATCGTGCACTGGGTTCTCTTTAAACTTTTGAGAACTGTTAATGTTTGTTCGATTGTGCGATTCATCAGTCAGGAGCTAAAATTCAGCGACTGCTCATTGGCATTAAATAAAACATGAAAGGTGATTAATTGTCATTGTTGACACACCACAGCACTACAACAAAATGCAACCTCTGCATTTAATCCATGTGACATTGTGACATAGCTATTTCAGTGCCCAGGGAGCAGTGCTCGGGTGCGGTACCATGCCCAGGGTACCTCAGTGCTGGGTGGGGACCTGAACTGGCAACCTTTCAATTACACAGTCCCTAATCATTACACCACCACTGCCCTACATTAAAAGAAAAAGCCTTGTCTATACGTGTCAGGCTTGTGTATGTCGTTTTGTTTAATTAGGAGGAAAAATTCTGTTGAGATAACTCTTAAAGATTTCCGAGATGGAAAAGAAAAGCTTGTTAAATTAACAAGGGTAGAGGGCGGGCCTTGATTCTATTCCGAGCGGTTTCGCTCTGCTGCACCTGAGAAAATCAGTTTCACGCGCGCAAGGAAATATTTGGCGAACATCGTAATCTAAGTCGGTTTTCCTCAGCCCGGTCCGCGGGGAGCCCCAGACGGGAAGCAGCCGCCACATACACACGCTCTGATCTGGGGATGTGAGGCCACACCATAACCCAGTTAATCTTCATGACACCCTTTTTTTTTTGGGCCAGCATAGGGGATCGGAATATGTCCTGCGTAGGGGGTGCTGTGTGGCTTAGAGGGTTAGCGCACTCTGTCAGTGATCAGAGGCTTGTTGAATCAAATCCCATGTGTGCCAGAGTGATGTCAGCACTGGGTCCTTGAGCAAGGCTCTTAACCCCAGTTGCTTTAGGGACTGCCTGAGCTGGCTTTTTTATGCATTGCTTTGGATAGAAGTGTCTGCTGAGTAAATGCGAAATGCATATTGGGTGAAACTAAAATGCTGCACCCCTGTGAATGAATAAGGGGTAACAAGAAAACATGCTACCGAGCCAAGCTCAAATTCTGTTTTTAAGCAGTGAATCACAGAGCTTCCCTGGAGCCTTGGCGTGCATGGATGCGGCCAGCTTTGACAGGCAAGAGGCCGCGACGATGGGGTACAAGGAGTTTAGGAGAGATTTGTCACAGAGTCCTCATTGATTTAACATGCAGTATAATGGACTTATAAACTTCAATGGACCTCAAAGCCTTCAGGGCCCCATGCTGCTGTGTTTGCTCTGCTGACGTGGGGTCCAGATGCCCGCACGGAGACGACAGCAAGCCAGTGTTCTCCCATGCCATCCCGCCAGTGTTACCCTAGGCAGGACATTCGCCGTATCTGGGATCAGCTTAGGGTCAGCTGCTCTCCTGAAGGACTCAGTGTTAGGTGAGCGTGTCTGAGTGTGCTGGCCTGAGAAGTGATGGAGAAAGAGGATGGACAATGGAGAAAGATGGTTGGGTGGATAGATGGATGGTTAGATAGATAGACAGGTAAAATAAACTTTATTAATTCCAAGGTAAGCTGTGCAAGAAGCGAAAATGGGAGAAAGTGGTGCCATTTCCGGAGAGACAATGCAGATCTCAGTGTTATATAACAAGGTAAGAAGGCCCAAGGGAAGTGAATGAGCCTACTCCTCACCTGTGCCCCCCCCCCCCACCTCCACACCCGTCCTGCAGTGAACTAACCTGCCGGAACAAGAAGCTGTGGCCCCCGGGACTTGCACTCCTACCTTTAGGAGAAAGTTAGCAAGTTAGCACAGTAACTGACTAATAATAGCAGCAGTTAGCACAAGGTGGGCGGGGCTGTCACCTCAGGATTCTCGGGGGCAGAGCAGATTGGCTGACCCCGGACAGGAGCGGGCTCGTCTTCACATTACTACCCGTAACCATGTGGATTATGGAAGCTGTACATTCTAGTGCAAAGTGCCCCGACTGAGCGGACGTGAGAGCGGCCGTATGTGAAACGGATACGGCAGGTGTGCTATTGAGGCCGACCCTGATGTATTCCTTACATGCTGATTAGACTATTTTATCTATTATCTTCAAGCAGAGGGAGCGTGGAACGGGAAGAAGGAAAACAGGTGCAGTCTTTATTAGGCTATTGTTTTTTACGTTTTTGCCCCTCACCTGCGCTGTGCCGCATCACAGCAGACTCCTCTCTTTGGATCAAGGCTCCAGTTCCCACGGCCCAGTGCCTCTCCTGCCATTTCTGATCCGTCAGCATGTAACGTGTGATTAGGGGCGACGCTGCATGGGTCTAAAGCCGAGGCGAGAGGCGTGCCTGTCACAGAATGAGGAGAGCTGTTCGCAGCTCATGCAAGCTTGTTCCTCCATACAGGGGAAGCTCTCGGTTTGCGTAACAATGAAAATTACGTAAAACTAAAAATTATCCGAGATGTGTATCCCGAGTTTCCAGGAGCACTATTTCCAAAAATACAGCACTTTTATTTAATACCTCCTTTTGTATGTATTGCTACTATATTTTTGGCTTATGTGTTTTCTGTAAGGCGTCTTGAATGGTGGTGGTGGTGGGGGGGGTAAATTCAAATTACGTGAAATTTTATTTATTGATTTGATTTTACGTGGTGCCGATAACTTACTTAAGTCAAGAACTGGCTGTATGGAATTTATCCTCACCCTGCACATTAAGCATTAAGAAGCATTAAGAAGCAATAACGTTTTTAAGAAGTGACCTGACCCACTATTTTTGGGCACATGGCCCCTTGTTTAAGTCCTGGAGACCAGTTGGATTTGGACCAGGCAAGCTCCTCCCCTTTCCTCATTTCTTAATCGTCCAACTGATCAAAGCCGTCTCCCGCCTCACCTACCGTGTTCCTCGGGGGCGTGTCCCTAGGTGGCATGTCCCAGCTAAAGCCCCCTGGCCGTTCTCCATCGTCACCATCTGGACGCCCTCCGCCAGACGATTTGTTTTTGTGCAAGCCGCGGCTGGCGTTCAAAAGATCCGGCGCTCAGCAGAGGGACATGGTGAAGTTTCCAGATTCGTGGAATGCGAATGACTAACTGCGATTGCGTTTGGTGTGAGCCGGAGAGCCTGTAGAGGTGTGTCAAATGGAGCATGTTGGAGGTGATTACAGCATCCTCTATTTACTGTTTCCCCTCTTTCCATTCCCAAATCTCCCCCCTGATCGCGGCCGTCCGCGCGGAACAGATGACATCACTCCGCATGATACCGGACTCCGCTAACTGTGAGCGCGGACAGCTTCGGTGGGCTACGTAAAAGTCCGGTGGCCTGTGTTAATCAGGGGTGTCATTTTCCGTTGTGAGTGCGTGGTGAGGGATGGATGTGGACCTAAGGCCCCCATGAAGCTTGAATATTCCATCCGTCCACAGGATCCCAGTACAGGGTCCCAGTGTGCATTAGAGCCATCCCAGGATGCACAAGGCACCTGGCATGGAACAATCTGCACAGGATGTCAGTTCAGACTCATCATAATGCTGCAGGCCCATCTGGACCCTAAATAAGTTAATTTTACAGATATTTGGACTCATCTGTGTGTAATCAGTCCTCAGGAACACATGTCAGTTTAAGAATGTGCGTACTATCAACCAAAATACAGAAACAGATGGATGAATGGCTACTGTCTTAAGTAATATTATTAGATATTAAGATAAGCCTTATTGTATCAGATCTGTTGTTTGATTTCAACATTCATTTGGTTGCTCCCAAACATTAGCTATGCGCTACGCTAGTCGAAATGTCCTTACGCAAAGCGAGACACAATGTATATCACAAATGCTGTTTGTTTTTATAGATGTACGCAGTGTTTCTCTGAAGTCCTCTGTCCAGTGACACAGCTGGTCCACCATGCACTTATCGCGGGTACTGGGGGAGGCCTTTAGGGGCTCAGGCTCATGACTTAAAGGCTGCCAGCCACGCTGCTGTAGTCCAGTTAGCAAAAACATGCTAACCTGTAACTGCTACAGTAAAATGGCCATACCAATGAGTAAATAATGCAAGTCACTCTCCTAAGCAATGTAGGCTTGTTGTAGGGTTTCCAGGAAATGCGGCCCCTCAGCAACCTGGGAGACTGGCAGCAGGGAAACTGTACATTTTCTGGGCATGGAAATAATATAATTTAACCTGGAGAATATTATTGTGGTTCATACTAGTTCCCCAGGCACTGCTATAAGAAAAACCCTCTTTGTGCTCAGTACCATGCAGGGGTGATTGTAGCATTTTTTAAGGTACAGTATTTGTTGTAACATGGGCCATAATTCATGCAGGGGGGCAAACCTTATCATTAGCTAATGATGTGTTTTGAATTGGTGAGTGACAGGGGGAGGGGCACTCCCGGGGCCAATCAGCTTTCAGCTGGGGCCAGTGCACCTGTGACCCCGCCCCTGGTATCATGCAAAGATGTAACACGCCACTATGGCACATGGCCACACCCCTCTCGTGCCCTCGATTCGTCACACAGCTGTCCAGGTTGCTGCCCTCCACAGAGCGACCATATCCTTCCGGGTCCTTCTGGCATGGCTATGAGATGCTCAGCGGTGCTTGTGACGAGCTGCTGTGTTTTTTCCCTCATTGCCTGATGATAACCCCGCCACGCTCGCGGCTAGCAGATGCTCGGAATCTACGTCCTACCCTGCTCGCCTCGGTGGAACGACCAGCGTGGACGGTGAAAAAACAAAAGAAAGAAAAAAACAAGCTTTCATAAGGCGGTCTCAGACAGCCCTTTTCTCTCACAAGCTCGAGCAAAAAGGGGAATATGTTCCATGCATGAAGTCAAACAAAACAGTACATTTTACCATGTTATTTTTGTGTTTTCTTTCAATGACCTCCTGGTAACTAAGTACAAACTGAGCTTAGCGTGCCATTGGCTGTCTTACAGTTATGTTTTGTGTACCACATTGCATGTGTCTGATGTCTCCCCCAAGGCTAAATACATCAATGTCCTATTTGTCTCTGATCCGGCTGATAAACAGCATTCAGCAATTCAGCCCGTGTGACAGTTCCTGAACAAATGAATGCTATGTAATTCTTCCAGGCCAAGAAAAAAGGAAGGTTTGGGAAAATGCCATTATGCCATTATTCCTCCGAAATTATACACTACATAGGCTGTATCTCAAAAAGGCTATATGTGTCACTGCTTACAATAAGTAATATTCTGTAATATTGTTTCTCTCCATCTTCCCACCCACGAACCCCTTCACCTGCCTCCTTTACATATTAACCAAAGACTAAATGTTAAAGTTTTTATGTAAAAGACTATGGGACCATCTCTGGCTGGGACTGCAAATTGAATTATGTGACACTGAAACTTAGTAGCTATTAAAGGAGAACATACCAAATTTATACCAAAACAAGGTACAAAAGGTGAACTAAAGTAACTCTGGAAACTGTGATCGCATAACAGAGACGGTAGCCCAACCCCTATTCCTCACAATGACCAATCAGGAACCAGAATGGAAAGGTCAGCTGACCATGCTATGATGGATTGAGCCCCACAGTGGAGGTCACGTGATTTCTGGCCACCCAGTGGAGGTCCTCCTAGTGGAGCTCACCCAGTGTTCTGCAGCCTGCGGGTTTTTCCTTTAGGCTGGCTTGATTGGAGGGCGCCCATCCACTTCATGAGGAGATCTGGCAGCGGGTGGCCATCCTGGACGACTGATAGTAAGGGTAGCAGATGAACATAATTTGGTTTCATTCCACCAATAGGATGTATAAGGCACACGTAATTAAGCATCCCCATGATAACCATGATTAGCTGCTATCGGTACAATGAAATCTTCTCCCTGGAGGACGTCCCGGTGGTTTCAGAAAGTGTCACCGCGTCAAATTGCATGTTGCTCAATGTGTATGAATTTAGCTGTCACCTCTGTCAGCTATTATTATTTTTTTAAGCATGTAATAATATAATTGTCATGGTGCAATTGATTCTTTTTTAAATACTCAGTACCACTGCCAGAAATACACAAAATTGCAGCAATATGGAATGTGAAAATAATAATAATACTTTTGTTCTGACTAGCAGTTAGGGTTTGGTATTGGTGAGGTCACAGTGTGAACGAAAAAAATATATAAAATCATGTTACAGGTGTTATAATTAGGAGGAAACAGGATAAAATAACCTTATGATAGAACATTGAGTTCATTAAGCTTGATAAACACAAGTTTTAGAGCTGCTAATTGTATGGAATCGTTAGTGTTAGGAAATTGCAAGGAGGCATGTTGGAGAAATGATTAAGCAGAATTAGGGCTGCTTGATTAAGAGTAAGCTAAAATAAAAATGAAAGATTAACTTTGAAGTATGGACATCTTACCATCACCTGGGCCTCGAGTCTGACCCAGTCCTTTGAAAACGAGTAGAAGGCCGACTTGGGATCAGACGAGATGCTCTGCAAGGCTTTTACAGATGCTGTTTGTAAGCCTGTTTTCTTACCAGCTTTTACAGATGCTGTTCGTAAGCATGTTTTCTTACCAGCTTTTACAGATGCTGTTCGTAAGCATGTTTTATTACCAGCTTTTACAGATGCTGTTCGTAAGCCTGTTTTATTACCAGCTTTTACAGATGCTGTTCGTAAGCCTGTTTT
>JAODKL010000041.1:11667959-11680431 GCA_026780765.1 Petrocephalus schoutedeni
AAAATTTCATTGTAGAGTCTTAAAGCACTTATGTAAGTCGCTCTGGTTAAGGGCGTCTGCCAAATGCTGTAAATGTATTGGACGGTGCATTGTTAGTATATTCAGACGTCATCCGCAGCCTGGGTGAAGGAGAACTCGATGCCTGCTGCTCTTTTCCATTTCCAGCTTAACTGACCGTGTCTCACATGCTGAAGGTGCTTCCCCAGAAAGATCCCAATGAATCTGTTAATGTCTCACTCATTTCACGTCGTCCCACCTGTGCAATTTTGTCTCTCTGGTTTTGTAATCGGATATGAAGAACTCTACACACATCAGTGAAAAGTAGTTCAACTGCCTCTTATCCTGTAGTATGGAGTCGCCATGGTAACTTTCAGAGGTAACACTTTCAAACATTAACCCATTTACCACACAACAGTGTAATTAAGTTGATTGGGCTTTAAAAAAATTAATAAAAGCTTCTCTTTTGTGAGTTGAGTGCACCTGATCTTGACCACGAACCCTGGTCATATCCATATTTGATGCACAACCCAACATCCATCTGTCGTTGATGTTAACTTTTGGTCGGAACTGTGTTATTAAATGCAGACATCTGAAACTCGGGGTGGGGGTGGGGTTGTGGGTGGTCAAGGGGGTCATTGCCTTTAATGAGCAGATTGTACTGTTTTTTTTATTCACTTTTAAATGTGGCAGAGGTAGAGAGGAGCGCTAGGTGTTCATTTGGTGATTGCTTCAAAGCTGGCCTGTGGTGTGAGTCATCATCATAGACGCCTGCAGCTCTTCCTAGTATAATTTACAAGTCACATTCTGTCCATGGCTCCTCCTCTAAATGCATGTGGAATTTCAGCCTATTCCATGAATCGTTGGGAAAGCTTTGGAGAGAACCGTTCTCCTTTCCTGGAGGCCGGAATTCAGCCACTAGATGGAGCAGGAATTCCCATCGCTGGGTGCGGAATCGGATTTTCTCCCATGGCAGCCAGACACAGCTCTGGGGGGAGATATGGGCATATTGACATTTCTGCCAGTTGGCAGATATTGTCCAATAGTAATAAAAATGAATAAAAATGAATATTAAAGTAGATAAATATTTGTACAAGGTCAAGGCATTTTCAGGGGTACAATTTAACATTCTAAATATGGAGGAAGGAGATATTGCAAACCGAAGCCTCCAGCTGGTTATATCTGAAAAAACATTTAGGTTATGGGTACAAGCTCACCCTGACTGGGGTGCCCCCTACTGGTGATTCCTGGTATAGACTTCAGGCTCACCGTGACCCTGTAGTATATGAATGTGGTTATGGATGGTTGGATGGATGGATAGTTGGACGGATGAATGCTGTGGATAGATAGTACAACAGCAATCGCTCCACCTTGAGTATGACCGTCACATTTAACATATATGTCATTCAGCACCACAAATAGCCACCCATATGATTGTTGCTACTGCTTCTGTAAGATATGCTAATATTTCACTGTCAAAAGCCATGGAAGGATAAGACCGGAACATTGAAGTGGGCCAGGCTTGACAGCACATTTTTGGGATGAAGTGCAGCACAGATTTATGGTTTGGCAGAGATATTCTCTTCAGTGTTATGTAACAAAAAGTCAGACTATAGCACAATGGCACCTTTGTACCAGAAACTCCTTTGAAAGCTCTTACATAATGCATTGCCGTACTCATTGGCCACCAGACTATTAATTTTTATTAGTAACTATAATTAATGAGTGTGCATTCATTTATAACTAATTGCACATACTCCCTCTGACTTTTATTAGGTCATAAAATTGTGTTGCTCGGCGTGTAACTGAATTTACAGTTGCCGACGACGATGATGAACAGTTATCAGTGCGGATCACAGAGGCATGAGTCTGACATTCATACACCTGGAGGAAATCAGCCTACCTTCCTCTTCTGAAAAGAAAAAAAAGAATTCTTTATGAGTACACGTTCATAAATGGGTTTTCTCTGACTTCTAATGTTCCGGTCGAAGATCTTCGGAGTAGTGATTGACCCTGCCGTCTCTCTCGGGACGCCACTCGAGAACGCCTGGAGTGTGGCGTTTCCACTCGAGGAGGAGAGTTGGCGGGAGTCTGCGGCGCGTCCGCGAGCTTGTCGCGACCAGACCTTAAAGGCTTTTCTGAAGAGCGCCCTGGATGCAAACTGCTATCGCTCTGCGGCTGGTGAGAGTCCATGCGGCATCCGCGCTGGGGGAACTGAATCTGTTTCTTGTTTTTTTTTTTTTTAATTACAGCACTTTAACACGATTCTAGCACCTCTCGACTGCCTGGTAATGACTCTCTGAACTGGAAATTCAGAGAAATGTTTCTATAATGGGGAAAGAGCTTCTCGCACCAGTAACCTCTAAAACCCTGCACAATACAATATGCCTGACATGCGTCACCTAGTCCACTAGACTGGAGACCACGGCCTTGGTCATGTCACTGCACTTTCTCATGACCAATGAGCTTTTTTCTCATTCTTGGTGCTTTTGGGCAGCAACACTGGTCAGGATGCTTTTTAAAAATAATTAATTTTTTTATTTCATTTAGTTGAAATGTCAAGGGTTCACTTGATGATTGCAAAAGTTATAATCGATGTGCATATAAAATATATTTATTTTTTGCGCCAAGATACATTTACTTTGTATCGGTGCTCATGAAGTCCTTTGAACATCTGGTGTTGGCCCATCTGAAGGACGCAACAGGACACCTGCTGGACCCCCTGCAGTTTGCCTACTGGGCAAACAGGTCAATGTATGATGCAGTGAACATGGGACTGCATTACATCCTGCAACCCCTTGACCACCCAGGGACTTGTGCAAGGATCCTGTTTGTGGACTTTAGTTTGGCGTTCAACACCATTGTCCCAGAAATCCTCTCCTCCAAACTCTCACAGCTGAACATATCTCCTGCTATCTGTCAGTGGATCACCAGCTTCCTGACTGGCACGACTGGAACCAGGAACCAGGAAAAGGGCAGGTAAAATCATTGCTGACCCATCACACCCTGGTGACTGTCTTTTTGAACTCCTCCCCTCTGGCAGACGATTCAGAAGTCTGCAGATCAGGACCAGTCACCACAGGAACAGTTTCTTTCCCCAAGCCATCACCCTTACAAACATCTGACCTGCAACATCAACCTACACCTGCTTCCCTGACTGCCACACCCTCTTCTACTCACATCACCATTGAACTGAATCTAAGATTGCACATTGTATGTTGTTTGCACAGTACTGTACACTGTCTGTAAATAAGATGTCTTATATTGTATTTAATCTGTACTGTTTTTGTTCTGTTTGTTTGTTCTCGGTACTGCAATGTAACAGAGAGACACCAACTGCCAGAAACAAATTCCTTGTGTGTGCCACACACACACTTGGCCAATAAACCTGATTCTGATTCTATATCCCCCCCCACCCCAGCTTCCAGCAATGGTTTATTCCTCCTACAAATGGTGGCTGAATGCACCTGTGGGTTGCATGCTAAGGCAAGCAAGAGGGGTGATCAGTGTCAACTATCTGGCAAAGCCAAGACCACCAGGTGGAGACTTTGACCAATGCATTATACTGCCTCACATTTGTCAAGCTTAAATCTTGTAGGGCGCATGATTTGTGACCCACTCCATTTCTTCTGCTTCCCTCCCAGATGTGCCTCTGGTTGGCCTCCCGGATTTGCCCTGGAGACCGCACCGCATGGGGCCTCTTTGACAGTTTGCCCCCACCTGCTTCACTCCAAAAGACTCCCTCTGTAGGCTGCCTCCTCTGGCTTTTGTTGCCCATTAGTGGTTCATTGAAAAGTCTGAGATTCTCGCTTGAAGGGATGTTTCGGCTATACTGGCTAAAAAGTGAGGCTCAATTTGAAATCACCCAAGGACAGGTGCCATTTGAATAATTCTGTCCCGATCCCCGTACTTATTTACTTTTTATATACATAGTAGAGCTATTTTTACTGACTGTAGAGTTAATGTAGAGTTAAAATAGAATAAAGAATTTCACAGGAATTTACCTTTGAATAGCATTGATATTTTTTGCAGCTGCACATAACCAGACAATATGGTTCCTGTATCTGATGCTGGAATGCTTCCTCTCGTTGTTTTGCTCATTCAGTGGCAAATTCATGCTCTCTGAGTGACAGAGTTCAGTAGGATTTCTTGCTTGATTAATTGGAAGTTGTCCAGCATCCTCCCTAGATCTTCTTTTTGGGCTTTTGGGACCCCCTTGCAGTTATACAATTAGGAGCGTATGTTATGAAAGAACAACGCCCATTTCTTGGTGAATGGTCCCCCATCCTCAATTTGCCATTAGGAGTAGGAGACACATTGATCTTTATTGGGGATGTGTACAGGGGTGGGGCCACATAGGGCACTGGCTCCTGCTGAAAGCCGATTGGCCCCTGGAGTGCCCCCTCATCTGTCACTCACTGTGTCAAAACACATCATTGGCTAATGATAAGGTTAGCCTCTCTGTATGAATTATTGCTCCTCCTAGGCCCCCACCCTGACAAATCATAGAGTCACCCCTGGTGTAAAGTGTCTGAGAAGGTTGAGTAACAGCAGAACCCCAGGAATGTGAGGCTGAGTGGTGGGGTGAAGATCTGTATAAAATACGTATAAACAGAAATAAATCGAAATGAAATCAAATTATGTTTTGAGAGGGAAACTATGATTGCAAGTAATAGAATTAACTAATAGCTTAGAGTCTTTAATTAAAACTTGTTCCAAAAAAGGCAGAAAAAACATTGGAGAAAACCAGTTTATCAGCTGAAAAAAAAGGTTGAATAATAATTAATGATGCTTCGTTGCATCTGACACGGCCCGGCGTGATGGTGAAAGGGGCCCCATTAATCACCGCCGTCAGGGTGATTTATCGGGGAAACTTTAGATGTTCTACCTTATTTGAAGCTGACAAGAACCAAGCACGGATCAAGTTAGACTTCACCGGGCTGCCGGTGGAAATGGGGGCCGTTACATGCTGGGAGAAGAATAGGGTGCTGACTGGCACGTATCTCACACAGTGGGATGAATCAAGTAATTTTATCTTTGCTCTCCTGCATATCCCATGATGCTCTGCTTTGAGACATATACACACACACACACACACAATTGAGAAATGGGGCCAGGCCATAAATCCTGCACCCTTGGAGCATTTCAGGGGTTTAAGGGCGTTGCTCAGAGGCCCAAAAAACACGTGACTATAGTTTGATACGCTGTTTAAAATTCAATTGCCTCGATGCTAAAGGCATTTAGCCTGGATTGTTTAGTAGAAGGCGTCATATCAATTTAGTTTGCCCTCTCTCAATAATCAGAACCTCGACTGGTTTGGTTATACAATCAGACCCAATTAGCTCTTTGGCTTACCCTGTTTTGTAGCTATGTCAGGCTAGTGTTCCTCCATCTAAAACAGGAAGTCCTAGACAGGGTGTTCAATGTTCATAACGTGCTAGGATCAGC
The DNA here is from genome assembly GCA_026780765.1 of Petrocephalus schoutedeni. Taxonomy (NCBI): domain Eukaryota; kingdom Metazoa; phylum Chordata; class Actinopteri; order Osteoglossiformes; family Mormyridae; genus Petrocephalus; species Petrocephalus schoutedeni. Next base: position 11,673,405 of record JAODKL010000041.1, read on the forward strand.
CTGGCATGAGGAGGCTGCTGTAAGTCACATTAAAGGACTCCTAAACTCAAAATGAACCCTTCCTATTTTTGGGTTCCGTGTCCCCATGTGATGTGATCTGTTCTTTTTCTAAGTAATTGGGAAAAAACATGGTTAAATCAGGATTCGATTTACTATAGAGCCGTCTTGTCACCCTGTTAGTCATGGATTGTGTCTTCTCTCTGTCTTAAGGAATTAGCTCCTGTGGACACACAAAAAAACTTCCATTTGAAACTGCAGATCACAGCTGTATCCAAGGATAGCAGGCAGTGACACTATTAGGCTGGATTATAACATGCTCTGCAAACACAGAGGTACAAACTGCTTATGTAATTTCATTGACTGAGGTTCTGTTGTGTTTTTAAATGGTTAAATGTACTTGAGAAATAGGTAAATTCTTTAACTATTGGTTTTGATTTGGCACAAATAATATTTACCCACTTATTTTGCAAAATGAATTTCCTTAGACACACACAAGCAGCACATTTTGGTTCCAGATATTAATAATAAAACATAGGAGGTTGTCAGAAAATGTATCTCTGGCAAATATATTTTCTCATTATATAAACCTATTAACATACTTAAATATTAAAAGCACTCTGTTCTTGCTTTGATTCTAACGTAACTCTGGATTTGTTCTGTTTACCGAGTTTAGAGTCTTTGCCCTACATTTCCGGTACTTTCTCCCTGTTTGCCTCTCTCCCTCATGTTCCCTCTCTCCCACTGCTGATTCCTGAGTGCTCATGACAGAGAACCTTAATTAAATGGACTGGGTATGCTAGGAGGCAGTGCCAAAGGCTAGCACACTCTCGTCTCGGATCCTCAATGTACCGGACGCCACGGTCTAAACAACAGCTGGTGCCACCCTTCAGTCTTTGAGGGAAAACTCACCTCTGCCTCTGACCAGGGCTTTTAAGCTTCTACTTTCAATTACCTGGGAACGTCTTGTTGTGGCGCATCCTTGGGTATAATCACTGGTTAAGCTCAGCTAATTTCATGACTCCTGCTGTAGGATGGTCTTTAACTTGACGTGCCGTGTGGAATACTCCAGTGAAAACCTGAAATTGCTAAAAATAACATGTTTTATTCTTTTTGTTTACTTTGTAAGCACCGCCCTTGGGACTTTGGTCATTTTTTTTAAGGAGATTTTAAATAAAGTCTTTTAAAAAAAAAAAAAAAAAACCCGCATAACTGAAGCTTTAGGTTTTTTTTTGTTTGTTTGTTTCTGACATTTACAAGAACAACAAATAATCCAAGGACAGTAACTTGTATTGCCAGGAAGAAATTTGCTGGTCACAAAAAAATGGAATCAGGTTATTCCGTGTGATTAAGAAGAAAATATATATAAAAAGTATATTCTTCTCTGAAGATTTCTTCACTATTGATTCCTTTGTATGAATAAATCAAAAAGTAACAGCTTTTGAAATTTCTGAGTTTTCCGCGTCCGACATTTAATCTCTGTCTGTAACTGCACTTCGCTTTTCAGATTCCTCTTCTGTTGCTAAAGTATCAATGATTCAGCTCTCGCAGGGCTTGGGCCTCCCATACTCTGAAAGTATCTGAGAATTGTTATAAAAACATCCCTTCATGCATCATTCATAGAAAAAAAAAAGTATCCAGTACAGGGTTGTAGGGAGTGTGTAGCCTGTCCCAGGAAGCATAGGGACACAGCAGGGGACCGTAGACGGCATACCAGTCCATCAGAAAGCACAAACCTGCGGTGATTTCAGTTCTATGAGCAATTTATCTAGGCATTCATCTAACCACACATGGGGGGAACATCAAACAGAGGCTGGAGATTAAGCCTACAGTCCTGTAGGAATAAGGCCATAGTGCTAACCCCTAAGCCTCTACCTTTCGCCTATCAGAGACCTTCATTCATCCTTTATACTGGGGTAAGCAATCTTATCCTCAAAGGGCCAGTGCCTATGCAGGCTTTCAGGATACCCTTTAAGGTCAGCTGTGAAACCTAGTCCTCTGATTAGTAACCTAATTAGGGAGTTGCAGCAAAAACCCGCACAAATGACGGCTGTTTCTGGATAAGGTTGCTCACCCCCGTTTTTTACCAATAGTCTTATACAGGGTCACTTGGGTCTGGAGACACAAAGAACGGACACAAAGAACCATTGCTGTACCAAGTAAATAACAAATAATAAAATACACACACGTAAACAGACAAGCCACTAAAAAGTGTTCAATCCCCTTCGAGGGTTAAGGAATAAATTTAAGTTTTCGTTTTAGTTTTCAGATCAAAAGTTGCAGACGCACCCCTAAGTCATCAATCATTTTTATTTATACAACACATTAAAAAACAAGGTATGTTGTACCAAAGTGCTGTATATGAAAATAATAAAACAAATAAAATGCATAATAAAAATGGAGACAGTGGACATGTTATAGAAAAAAATAAAAAGATAAAACTGAGATAAAACAGAACCAAAACTATAAGAGTAATAGTAGGTTTTTAAACGAGATTGAAAAGTATCGATAGCGATAATCTCACATGCCATGGTAGGCTGTCCCACAACCTGGGTGCAGAAATGGCAAAGGCACAGTCCCCTTTTAATTTCAAACATGCTCACAGAATAAGGGGCTAAAACCACGTTAACTCCTGCCTAACTGTATTTGTGCTGCGTATTTGGTCAAGATAAATTAGCAAAACATTTTATGTAGAGTAAATTTTGTGTCATAAAAAAATAGCTTGTCTAAATGTGTCAGCTGCATGGTCCAGGTTGCCAAGGGTAAAATTAAGTGGTGGCTCTCGCTCCCTGAGACTTCTTCAGAAGTTATGACTTGAGAAGTCAGCAGTTGACAGAACAGGGGATCAGGCTGGGCTGTCAGGTAGACAATCCCATCTAGTCATCATTAAAGGAAAATACTTAACTTCACAGAAGGCAGGTGTCCGCCTTTCTTATGCAATTACAAGGAAATATAGCAGTATTTTTAAAATAAATTGTTGTACTTTCCATCAAAAATTCACTGGTAAAATTAGCTAATGAATCCCTGGTTTCATAAAATCTAATCCATTCTAATATGAATTTAGCCCACATCATGGCCCAGATCCACCAAGCTCCTCCCAGATCTATCCAGCTCCATCCTGCTCCTCCCAGATCCATCCAGCTCCATCCCGCTCCTCCCATATCTACCCAGCTCCATCCTGCTCTTCCCAGATCCATCCAGCTCCACCAAGCTCCTCCCATATCTACCCAGCTCCATCCTGCTCCTCCCAGATCCACCCAGCTCCATCCTGCTCCTCCCAGATCCATCCAGCTCCATCCTGCTCCTCCCAGATCCACCCAGATCCATCCTGCTCCTCTCAGGTCTAACTCGCTTCTCCATCTTGCTCCACTCACCTCCACCTACCCTCATCCTCCTCAAGCCCGCAATCTGGGCAGGTAGCTGGTGAACTGGCACACTGTGCGTGAAATGAAACTGCATACCTGCAATTAAAGGCACAGCAAGCGAGGGGAAAAAAATCTAAGTTTAATAACCTGTCAAAAACGAACTTGTCATCCATCTAAATGAAATCACTTCTAATTTAAGAAAGCACGGAAAAAAAACACTGATTCTGAATCTAACGGTGAACCAATGAGGGGGATGGTTTTAAGGTTTTTCTTGGGAAACTGGCACAATGACACAGAGGCCTGAAGAGAACTGCAGGTACACATTCAGACATAATCTGACAAAATCTGACAAAATGGGCTGAGCTGAGAGTGTGACATATCGGGCTCGCAGCTCAGCAAAAGCCCCATTCCTGTGAACTCAACCTTGAAATTCTTGTGCGTTGTCAATGGTGTGTCACCCCACATCCCCATGGCACAAAACTCCCGTCCGGGTGCCTCTCTCACCTACTAAATGTGTCGTACGTGCTTTCAGAAGCCTGACACTCCTCTTACCCCTCCCCACAGGGGTCTCCTGCACCTCTTTCGACCCCTATCCTCTGAAAGAAAATGTCAAAGGTTGTACTTGTCTCATCTCAATTCCCTCGCAGTGCCTTGAACAATACAATCAAAACGTCCCCCATCTAACAAATCGCTGCTGATTCTTGCCCTGTACTTTGCGGAACACTTCTGCGTGATTGACATGGAACGTTCTGGTTGAAATTTGAATCCATAAACCATATATTTTTTTGCGCTGCAGTCGGCGCCTCACTCAAATTGCTTTGGGCAGGGGCTGTAATTTACTTTGATTCTGAAAATATTAGGTTGTTTGTAATTAGCTGTTCCGGACGCCTCTTTCTGATTGGGTGCTATTGTCATTAACAAAAAGACTTTTGGCAAAAAAGACTATATTTTTATGTAGCCAGTTTCCAGATTGCTTCAAACACAATACATAAAAATCTTTATATATAACTATGTTTATAATAACTATAAGTGCAATCAAGCTGCAGAGAAGTTGTTTGTTGATAATCTTACGTTAAATAATTAAGGGCTGCGGTGTTTTGACAGCAGCTCTGTCATCGCATCTATGGGGTTAGGGTTTGAATCACACCCCTGCTACTGTGTCTACAAAGAGTCCACGCTTCTATTGGTTTCTTTTTGATTGCCATGCGTCCTCCAGTTATCCAAAAATAAGTCCCAAAATCATCCGTAATGTATGTGTGTGTGTGTGGGGGGGGGGGGGGGGGGGGGGGGGGTTGGTCCACACGATGTTATAAATCAAAATTGGTTATTTTGATGTTGTGGGTATGTTTTTTGGTTCCCAGAAGGGGAAACCCAGTTTAATAAAAATATGTGAATGCAGTCAAAAAACAAAGAATTGGTTACTTATGGTTAAGGTTAGGGCTGGGTAGGGGTTATTAGGTTGTCATAGTTGGGATTATGGATAGTCCCCACAAAGATATGAATACAAACGTGTGCGTGTGTGGCATCCTGTCCTGGTGCTTGGTCCCTGAGCATTCTGGGATAGGCTCCAGACTCACCGTGACACTTACTGAGTAAGCGGTTATGGAAGACGGATGGATAAGCCCTGAGAGATGTGTGGGGATGCGCCGTAAACACTAATGGTGACGGGCTAAGCAGCACATTCTCCTGCTCCAGGAGGCACCTAAATGCGACGCTGACCTTCAGGAGCCTTTGAGAGGCGTGACTTTGAAAACTGCTGGCTCGCAACAAATGCGATGACTCCAGCCAGTCGACAGATTATTAAAATGTTATAAAAAATGTATATACGATTAAAGCGTTGTTAATAGTCTCATTTTAAATCGTTAATATAATTTTTTTGTGTGACTGCAGAACAGTGCCCAGTACTGACTTTCAGCTGGCTGTCCTTGCATGGTTTCTAAAAGGAATTAGAGAAAAAAAAATGCAGGAAGGGAGACATCGAAACACAGAAGCTGGGCGGCTAGGGGAAGGTCCGAGGGTCATGGCATAAATTAATGCATCTATGCTGATGACTCCTCCTGGAGCCTGCAAATCCAATCAGAGCATGCGACAGTATATTGCGACTGTATATTGCGGATTGAACACTGGCCTTGGGCCTGTCGGCGCATCCAGAGATGGGTGGGTGGTGCCAGGGTCTGAGGGAGCCGGGGGCTGTCGTCCAGGTGTCGAAGAATCAATGAAAAGCACAGCAGGGGTGGGTCTATAGGGGGATTGGCTGCATTTGAAAGCTGATTGGGCCCTGGAGTGTCACTCACCTGTTACTCACCAATTCAAAACATACCATTGGTTAATGATAGGGTTAGTCCTAAAATAATCCCTGAAGCAGGGCGAGTTCCCTACCCTTCCTAAAGCTGCGTTGGCCAAACAACGTCGCGGCTCCATGGCATCCCGGCCTCAGGTGGCTTCCGGAGGTGCTTCCACGTGGACGTGTGCTGACATGTGTATGGAAATGTACAATTAACAAAACTGGCACGGGCAGCCTCACGCTCAGCACCCCGAGCAAGTAAAATGCGAACGGCAACAGGATCCCAGGAAGGCTGCAGACTATTCCGCTTACTACACGCGGCAACCGTGAAACACCTGAACATATTCATGCTAAAATGGGGCATTTTCTTTACGCTAAACCAGCTAACACAGGCCCAGAGCTACTGTCCCCTCACCCTCCATTAGAGGCATGCTTTCGGGCCCAGGTATATCCTCTGTCCTGCTGTGAAGTGGGTGGCATTTTATTCATTCGGTTTACATTTTAAAGAGATCATCTTGGGATGTCCATTCATATTGAGATAACCTGCATGCAACTTTCATTCGGCAGATAGTGTCAACTTTGAGGGTAGCTGATTGTGAATTCCTGGAATATTCTGATAGCGTCTCATTAAATATGGGGCATGCTGTTGTGAATCACTGCTAGTTCTAAACTGATGGTGGGGTGCATATAGTTGGCTGGGGGTGTATTGTCCACCCGCTCAGACTCCTGGAGACGCTGAGGAGCAGCTCTGTGGCCGCGGGCCCCTCTGCTATGTGTGCAAATCGCACGGCTTCACCTGCACTAGCGTGTGGCTAATTGCATTGGCAGTCGTTAGCCGACACCTTCTCTCCACCCCCTTTTACTCTGGATGGCTTTCAAATGCCAGGCCTGTCTTTCGCCTGAATTTACTACCCAGACATTTCAAGATTCAAGAATCAGTAGCTCCTCATTGTCAGCCCATCCATATACATCCGGGATGAAATATCATCTCCCTGAGCCCTAAACTGCTACATTTACACATTCACAGAACAATGTACTGCAACATTTACACATTGACTAGACAATATTTTTCACATACTACTTTTAAACAGTCAATATGCTGGATTCTGAACAAAATAAGGTGCAAAAGGGACGCAAAGACTGCGTAATTCCATCCATCCATCCATCCATGCATGTGTATTATAACCAATAATGCTTGCCAGGGAATGGCTCAGATTGCTAACACACGGTATTCGCATTTCAGCTGTGAACACATCCCAGACTCGTGTTAAGACCCATAAATGCTGAATCATGCTACTCTCCGTGGGCGGCACGGTGGTGTGGTGGTTAGCACTGTCGCCTCACACCTCTGGGACCGGGGTTCGAATCCTGCCCAGTTCCA
>JAODKL010000041.1:11688476-11707268 GCA_026780765.1 Petrocephalus schoutedeni
TAAAGACGTAGCCCCCTGCTCCTGCCTAAAGGTATTGCAATTTATAGCATGTGCTGTGTGGTTTTATTTGTTTTTTATACATACTGGTCTTGTATGGTCCTTTTTATTTTGGAATGATCTATAATGTGGTGGTCGTGTTTGTTTCATAAAGCTGACATCAGTAATAACGCGTGAAGGCCATTTCCTAGTTATGGAGCTGGCAGAGAGACCGGGAGAGAGATATCTATTTTTATTAAACCATTTGGAGGCCCTAGGGATTTATATATAAGTAGTTTGTTCTAGTAGTGGGGTGGTTGCATGGTACTGTTTGATGGTTATGATGTGCAGTGATATTTAATGATGTTATTTGTTTTTAGTTTATATAATGGTGTAGTCATTTTCAAGCCCGTCCAGGGTGGGTAATTCCTTGAAACAAGAAAAGTTTCTTGCTGACTTTGAAATTGCTGTATTGCCAAATTGGGGTGAATTATTGCAGGTCTTGGGCGGAATTCTCTGCCAAATCCCCAGTTTTTCACCAGGATTTGAAAGCTATTGAGATGACTGGTATCTTCTCCTTATTGCTTGAGTGATGGCACTCTGGCATCGGGCTTGTTCTCGACCGCATAACTTTCCATCCATCTTGTTCCTGGTTTGATGGCAGTCATACTTGGTATCCATCCATCCCATGCATCGGTGTGTCCTGGTTAGGGTCATGTTCCAGGCTACAGTATGGACACACTCAGACACAATCACTCACAATTTAATTTATAACTGCCAGTGAACCTAACTGCAAATTTGATATTTTCTATCATGTTTTCTTTTTTTGGTTAGCATGGTTACCTCATACCTCTGGTCTCTGTCCTGGCTCTAAGTGTGTGCAATTTGCATGTTCTCCCTATGTCATCGTGGGGTTTCCTCCCACGGTCCAAAAACATGCCAGGGTAAATTGGAGTCTCAGAATTGTCTATAGGTCTGAATATGTGTGAATATTGTGGATGCCCTGTGACTGGTTGTTGCCCTGTCCTAAGTCATTTCCTGCCTTGCATACATTGTTTCGGGGATAGGCAGGGCCGATTCCTGTGGTGGCCCTGTACTGGCCAGAAGGTATGGAAATGGATGAAATGAAAGAATGTGCTTGCAGTTGGGTCTTATGGGGAACTGAGGGAGTGAAGGAGGTACAATAATTTTTACTTTTAATTCAGTTTCAAATATATATTGTAAGAAATATATAGCTATGCATGTATCTCTGGAAACAGAGAGGAAGCATTTTCCACCATAAAAACATGGATGGCTTGACGTCTTGTTTGCCAGAAGTCATGAATGATGGACCATCTAACTGTATGTGCCTTTAATAATTTACCTTCTGTCACTGAAAAGTTAAATTATTCAGCCACAAGGAGTAATAATGTCCATCATCCATGACTTCTGGTAAACAACATGTATGGCTGTCCCAGTTTCTGCCGTCGCTTTAGGGTACGGGGTTTAGCGATTCACTGCCACCATCTGTGTTGACTTAAAAAAAAAGTAGGATGACCAGATAATCCATGTCAGGGAGGACTTTCAGCTATTTCAGGATTTACAGACTTGAACGTAAAGGCCCCTGTGCTTGGATACATCATTCAGTTCTTCTTGTGCTTTGACTGGTTTGTTTCCTTGATTGAAAGGCTCTTCCAGCTGTTTCACATTAACATGCATCATTATCGGAGGTTGGTCATTCAGCACACAGCAAGAATTCAGCTCTTGAGTGAAATCTAGGTCCTTTAAAATGAATTGGTAGTTCACAAATCCTGTCCTAGCTAAACGTGACGTCCATGACATGGCTTAAGTGGTCACCCTAAAAGCATACACTCCATCTCCATAGAAACAAAGGCTATGTGAGAGTTTGCAGAGTGCACTGGCGAGTTCAGCACTATTTGAATTTTTAATAATGCAACCTTATTAGACCACCAGTGACCAGAACATGTCAAAACTCGACACATGTCCTTACAGAAAGTGATTATTGCGCTCTCATAGAAAAGCTTTGCGGCAAAAGTCACTGGAGGGCTGAGCGGATTTCTTCAGACAAGGTGTCTTCAGCTTGAAATCCCTGTGAGGCTCTACATTGTGGTGGAACCCTCTGTGCTGTTATTGTCACACATTTCTGACTCAAAAATGCGCCAGCCAAGATGAATCAGGTAATGGACTGTGGTGCATGTAACTAGGCCTTCTAAGCTGGCTTAGACTCCCACACCCTGCACGTTCCAAGGCAAAAAAATGCTAATTTCAATAATTGGCAATGCCACTCTCAGAACTCGGCTATTGTTCGTCTCCAGCAAAGATCTACGCAAGATCGTATGAGGATAAGTGCCTAATTAACCATGTAACTATCAAGGGATTCCTCAGAAAAGGCCCACAGGGAGTTGCCATCTTTGACATGGTGCAGTTTTCTGAGCATGGATACAGCTACTGTAGCGTAGTTGTTTGGATCATCTGCTAAGAATCACTATACAGTACATCACACTCCTTTGGAAAAAGGCATCTTCTCTCCCGAGGGTATGATGTTATTTCTGAACCTTGTACTGCATAAGTGGGGGAAAGATGGTTGGGGGAATTCACACAATAAATTAGAAAAGGGTATTGGTTTACTGCTTACTGGTTAAAGGTGTTATAAAAAATTATTACCTAAGGCTCTGACTTTAGGCTATGACTGAATCTTTTATTCCAGAAGGACTCTGTACTCTTAAGGACTCATAAAAAAACTGATCCTGGCTCATTCTGAGAAATGGAGGTACATAAGATAGTCCTCTGAATGCATTAAATCAGGCTGGTTTGTTGCTGTAGATGACATGCCCGTCCATTGAATAAATAGCAGAATGTTAAAGGCACAGTATACAAGGTTTTATGGCGGACTGTTAGCTTAGCGGGTAGCACTGTAGCCTCACACCTCACACAGTGTGTGAAATGGACAATTTTAGTAGGTGATGGGCATTTAGTCAAACAAGGGCTACTTATCTAAAAATGTATTCTGGTCAGGGTGGCAAGGGGGCCTGGGGCCTAACTTAGGCTGCATGGTGTCAGCCATGATGACACAATGTCAGCCTATTATAAAGCACGCTGGACAGGATGTCAGCCTATCATAGAACACCTTGGGCAGGTTGTCAGCTTGTCATAAAACACTCTTGACAGAATTCCAGCCTATCATAGAACATCCTGGACACGATGCCAGCCTATCATTGATCACGCTGGACAGAATCCCAGCCTATCATAGAACACACTGGACAGGATATCAGCTTATAAAAGAACACCCTGGACAGGATGCCAGCCTATCATAGGGCAGTATAAAAACGGAAGGTAATATCACTGCCTGTATTTGGACTGTGGGGATTCAGGAAGAACATGCAAACTCCACGCACACAGAAAAGGTGGGATTTGAACCCCTAATCCTGGAGGTGCAGGCAGTAGCCCCCCAGCCACCCTGTTTGCTTGTTTGCCCCATATAATATTCCGTGGCTGGTTTTGAGGAAGTGCAGCGAAGGCATGAATAAAGTACCGTCAGTATAACATGCTTGGCAGCACCCAATACCTTTGAGCTGAGCTGGTGCCTTGCTTGGACACTCAATATTATTTTTCTACATTACAAGACATTCCATTCATGCTAAAAAATATCAGTCGGAACCTTTTAGTCAATCTTTGATAGTCTGTCTGCTCATTGGCGATGTGTATGGAGAATCCCAGGAATTTCATATACCTCATGCAGTCACAAGCTTTCTGTGCTACCGGCAACTGAATGCCCAGGGCCTAATATCTTTCACTATGTGTTCTGAGAATGTAACACACATTTTCTAATGTCTAATGAAACTAACTGAATGTCCAGAGATGTCTTTCATTAGAATAATATAAAAGTAATATTAAATTTTCTTAAGAAACAAACAAGAAACATTGATTTCCTTCTAAATCCTTATGTTATCACATATGGTAATATGCAAAGTTCATGTAAAAGTTTTATATTTTTCTAACGGGCTTGTCCCTTGAGTGCCTTACGTGTCAAGTGTGTTTTTTGATATGAATGTGGCCATGATTATACAATATACAATATATATATATAATTTTATACAATAAAAAACACTTTCAATGAACTTATGAGAACTGAAAACATCAAGCGCTGTGATATATAATTGAAATAAGAAAAATGCTTGATCGCCTTATATAAACCATGCATTTTTGTAATATGGCTGGTTATATTGACTATGGAGTTTTTGTTGCATTCCAGTGCTCCAGTTCCAGTTGGAACATGACAAGAACGAGCAGGTTAACAGGGAGCCACCAGCATCTTTCCTATGCTCCACAGATTCCCACTCTGGCACCATGACTGGACAATTTCCTGCAGAGTGTATTTTGGACCATGTTTTCTTGGCTATTTCAAGTGGCGCAGTGATGGTCTAATGGTTAGGAAAGCACAGCTGTGACTGAAAGATTGGGGGTTCAAATCTCTGACCAGCAAGGTGCCAATGAGGTCCCTGAGTCAGGTATGGCCCCCAAGCACTGCTCCCCCGGATGTAACAGTGTTATGTAATTCAAATGTGAGACAAAAATAGAAAGGCATTCCATTGTTGGAAAAAAAAAATAATAAAAAAAATATATATATAAAACATTTCCAATACGTTTAAGAAAAAGGTATGGGGCGCCATTTGTAAAGTAACTAAGCACTTCTCTACTTGATACTTTTTCAACATTTAGTGCACTTTTATTACATTTAGCTAGAAATAAACAGTATAAAAATATTATACTTATAATATTTTAAAAATTACTCACTATATGTAAATATTAATTGTAAATGCTGAATATAAATATTAAATATCACATATAAATGTTCAATGTTAAATATAAATGCTACTTCTAAATATATATATGTTTAATCTAAATGTTAAATATAAATATTAAATGTAAATGTTAAATGTAAGTGTTAAATCTAAATGTAAATGTTAAATGTAGACTCTAAATGTTGAGAGCATATGCCAATTAGCCACGCCCCTATGGGTTTGCATGGAAATGGGCGGTGACAATGAAAGTGCGCTCAGTGGCTGTAGGTGGCGGAGAACGTCGTGATGGAGATCATGGATATTATTTCTGATGGTTGCCATTTATGAATCGATCAGACGACACGGACAAAGGAGGATTCCTCCATAAATGGCGACCATCAGAAATAATGCCTATGATCTCCATCGCCACGTTCTCCACCACCTACAGCCACTTAGTGTACTTTCATTGTCACCACCCATTTCCACGCAAACTCATATGGGCGTGGCTAATTTGCATACGCTCTCAATATTTGTCTACATTTAACATTTAGATTTAACATTTGCATTCATAATTATAATAATTATATAATTATATATATTTAGATGTAACAACATTTAACATTGAACATTTATATAGGATATTTAATTCAGCATTTACGTTTAATATTTACATATAAACATATATTTATATTTACATATATAATTTTTTAAATATTATACAAAGGAGAAAATTGTGAAGATTTTTAACACTGTTTATTTCTAGCTAAATGTAATAAAAGTGAACTAAATGTTGAAAAAGTGGCAAGTAGAGAAGTGCTTAGTTACTTTACACATGGCGCCCCATAAAAAGGCAGAAATTTAACTATGCAATGTAGTGCTTGTTTGCCGGCTATCAATATGTTGTCGACATCGAAACAATTTATGTTCCACCTCAGGAAACATCTAGATGGTAAGTGCAGCTTCTCTCACTGCAAGCCATATTAAACAAAGCAGGGAAGACATGTCTATCTTCAGTGTTCCCAAGGTTCTAAAGTGTAATATCCAGTGCACACCGTGTGACTTCAGCGATCTTATAAGATCATTACCAATCACACTGTACAGGGGTGTATCAAGCTTTTTAAAAGTGGGGGGTTCTAGGATGCGGAAGTAAAACTCCCCTTGAATTTATCACAGCCAACCAGCAGGGAAGTTAATTCCCATACAAAGTGTACAACTTCATCATGTTCTCGGACTTGCTGGTAGTAGTCAGTGTTTAGGACTGCTATAAGGAAAACACTGCCAGGTTAAAAAATTACAAAACGGTTAACAGATGATAATATGCATTCATAATTTAGAAAAGTAATCAAATGTAGTTAGTTACATTACGTTACATTACATTACTACATTTCCAAAGTAATCTTCCCAACACTGCTGGGTGCTGAAGGAGCTGCCTGCTGCTGTCACATATGGGTTAAATTCAAATCCACTACAGCAAAACATTGAGTGTAAAGACAATGTCTCTGACCTTTAATTTACCCGGCCCTATCCCAAAAAAAGACCTCTTTATCTCTCATAGAAATACAAGCTACCTCGGTGAAAAAAGCTGACCAGTTTGACCAATTTAAGCCAGTTTTGGAATGCGCCAATGTGACCTTTTGGTTTTTGAGGCCAGAATTTCCACTAGGGTAGCAGGATGTGAGAAAAGAAAAATCGATTCACGGCTGCCGCCGGCCAGTAGCCGGCTCAAAAGCTGTAGTGATCGACTTGTAGAAGCAGACTCCCAGTAGGGTCGTACCTTTTGGAGATGGTCCCCGTGGCCTCACCGAGATTCCAGAGCATTGTCATGACGATGTTTCGTCATGATTTGGCTGACAGGAATTCCTTGCTGCACACACTTGCTGAGCTGTTACGGAACCGAAATACCTTACAGGTCACCTGTCCTGCTTCAGGGGTCAAATATATTCCCATCATTCCTATGGACATGCACCAATGGAGGGAATATGATGCGTGTCTGTGTAACCAGCCTCAGTCAAATGCTCTCAGTCCAGTCAGTTGATTCTGTTATACTGTACAAAATGGCTGGGGTGTGGCTCAGTGTGTTAGGATGCTTCACCTATGATCGGACAGTTACTGGTTCAAATTCTAGGCAGAGTGATTTCACCACGGGTCCCCCGAGCAAGGCCCTTATCCCCAATTGCTCCAAGGAATGGCTGACCCTTTTTTCCAACCCTGTATGTCACTTTGGATAAAACTACCTGCTAAATAAATTAAAAAAAAACAATAAAGGTAGTTGTATTGGCTCTCTGGTAGTCCATAAATCTATCACAGTGACTGTTACTGTAAAGCACACAGCAAAATGTGTTGTAAGTCCTGTAATGTGTATGGCCTCTTACCTCTGAAAACATATGGACTTCCATATCCATGAACCCCTGCAGTGGGCACATTACCAGCTCCTGGGGTCCACGAGCAGAACTCGCCTCAGCTCAGACTGTGCTCCACCGACAAGCTGTGATTTGCTTTCTGACTCCTCCCAGCACTTTTTCACAAATCTGCTTCTGGGGGTTGAGGTTCTTCTTTGGAAAGGTTGATGAGGTTCAGTAATTTGAGGCATCAGCGGACAGCGTTGGAAACAAAAAACGGGCCGGCAAAAGAAATAAGAAGGAAAGGAATGTGCCGATAATGCATGTAATTAAGGAACTCTTTTTAAAAATTATTCGGAAACCTGTGACATTGCCGCGTCTTTGTCACTTTGTAGTCAAGAGAAATACTCTTTCCACTCTGATGCTCGGTTCAAACCGTTCCCCAAATTAACATGATTTCAGCGAGATTTACCTAATTAGACAGCTACATGTTTCTCACTTCTCAAAAACCCTGGAGTTTTCCAGGACACTCAAAAACAAGTATGGTATCAGTGTAACACGCCAAATATCGAAATGCTTTGTATGTAATGGAAGACTGCAGTAGCAGGATCATTTCTGAGTGTAAGAAATAGCTAGACATATTAGTGGAAAGTCAGTCTCAGCTGGCTACACCTTTAACATTTAGCTCTAAGAACATGTTCGAGAAGACTTTTGGAGAATACCTAATTTGTTTGTTCTGCTGAATTATTTTTAGCCCTATATATTTTTAAAACTTCTTTTTAAAATGCGCTGTGAATTTCTTGAGCCTTTAATGATCCCAGAATCAATCTGATAAATGGTTAATTAAAGCACAACAAAAATTTGTAGTTAGTCCCCCCCCCCACCCCACCCCCGCTCAAGAATCCTGGCAATCCTAAATATCACCCCTCGGCGAGGTAAACAGATCGATGGGGGTGCTGTCGGCGTTGCCTGGCTGTTGGATAAGCGGAGTTAGCGGCCTCGCTCACGGCTCCGTACCTTGGCCATGGTGACCCCTGGTGGCCTAGGTGGGAAACAAAACTTTCTGAACAGTGGGGTCTCTACAGAGCCCCCGTACGATCGATTTCAAATACACTTTCCAGCACACTACTCCCACTGATATGGCTTTTATTAGCGCTGACTTGTTACTTACAAGGCAGGACCAGACTCCCCCTATCAGTGACACGAGACACGACTCTGTGACGTGTTCCTATCCTGGCACATTTCTTGATATAACCCCCCCCCTCCGAAACATACACACACAGATGAAGGCCTAGTGTGCTGATCCCATGGTGGGGCTGAAATGCAAGAAACCGAGCTATCAGAGCTCAGACCCCATCCTCATCATTTCGATTGCACCAAATTGTTTACAAGCCGACAGCATCGATCATCTGAGTAGGTACAGTGCAGGGTGTTTAGTCTTCTTCGTTCATGGGGCCACAGAGGCTGGGGGCATAAAGTTCTGTCCCCTAGTCTGTTTGCTTTAGAAAAACCCGTATATAGCCTGGTGTTAAAAAAAAGATATATTTCTGGCTTTTATTAATCATGTGTAATCAGATTGCCTTAAATTATTTGTAGGTAATTTTGTTTGCGATAGTTCATCACTAGGGTGACCAGCTAATCCATGTCATCCCAGACACTTTGCGCTAGGACAGGATTTGAAAACTGCCATTTCAATTCAAAGGACCTGGATTTCATTTAAGCACTGCATTCTTGCTGGGTGCTGATTGGTCAGTCTCATGCACGTATCACTAATGTTGATGTGAAAGAGCTGGATGAGTCTTTCAAACAAGGAAAC
This sequence comes from Petrocephalus schoutedeni, assembly GCA_026780765.1. NCBI lineage: Eukaryota > Metazoa > Chordata > Actinopteri > Osteoglossiformes > Mormyridae > Petrocephalus > Petrocephalus schoutedeni. The sequence continues at coordinate 11,697,389 of JAODKL010000041.1, forward strand.
AAACCAGTCGAAGCACAAGAATAACTGAAATATGTAGCCAAACAAAGGATCCTTTCAGGTTTAAAGTAGTTTGTAAAACCTGAATTAGCTCAAAGTGTCCGGGATGACATGGATTAGCTGATCACCCTAGTGATCTACATTCTGATGTATGCTCCAAAAAGATGCTCCAAAAGTCACCCCCCACCACGATATTTTCCCCCATCCATTATTCCAGGTGTTAATCTGTTAGTAAAACTCCTCTGGGTGGTGATGCCTGTGCTCTCTTGTCGAGACACCACCGCAACTTCCTAGCTGGGTCTATTGCAAAGCTACATTAACTCCCTGATTTCTTTGTTTGGAATTAAAAGCAGTATTAGTATTCAAAATATATGTGCGCTGCAGGCAGTTACGATAATATGTCTCCTAGCTAGCTCTCCGACAAGGGGACTGGGGGAGGCCACCCCTAAGTAATGACCCATAACAGCGATTCTCATCTCTTACAGCAAAAGATTAATGCTCATCCGCAATCTCCACAGCTGTTTGAGATAAATCTGTAATGAGACACTCCATCTGCAATAAACTTTAAAAGTTGGACTGGAAACTGAAGAAGAATTGATCAAATAAAATATTACGGATGCAATGCAGGTTAGAGCTCTGTGGGATTTTGGTGAGGAAAGGTGATTATTTTTAACTTTTGTTCAATACACACGTAGCCCTACGATGTGGATCTCTGGTCAAAGCAAGGTGTGTCCCGGCCTGGGAACTCAGGGCCGATCATCACTGTGCCATGTTCGTCGCTTGGATGAAGAGGTGGCAAAAACCCCCAAATCGAGTCATGCTTTCCGGTGGGTCAAATGGCTGGCTACCTCTCGCTAATCTGCGGAGACATTCGCTGTCAGTAGGGGACCTGCAGGGCTGTGGGTGGAACAGGAAGGAACATCAGCACCCTCCTCCACGTGTGTCACACCTTCCCGCGCAGCACGCGGCACACGGCACACGGAATGAGGTGAAACCGGCTTCTGACAGGAGACTCAAAGGAACTTGGATCGGTTTCCATACCTTCTGGGCTGGCAGGGGTTCTGTGTGTTGAGCTGGAGACCCAGAAGAAACCCACACACCTGGCTGTTGGTGGGGTGGGTTCCAGCTTCATAATTAAAAAAGAATACTCCCCAGATAATGTATTACTGCAAGGCTAGCGCCATGCTCCAGGTTAGCCGTGGTCCCTCTTTGACTTGCAGGTTTCTTTGAGTGGTGGTTTAGCATCAGGTAGACATAGCTCATCTCTTTTCAGTCCTGGATGCCCTGCTCCACTTGAAGAAAAGGTGTGCCTGCCCCCCCCCCACCCATCAGTTGCTTTCAATGACACACTAACTGCAAACCGGAATTAAACGGACATGCCAGAGTGAGGTTGCGCCTAAGTGTCTACTGGTACATACTCACAGCATTTAGTGCGTGACTGAGGGGACCTGGCTGTGACAGGATTGGCATGGCTGAGCGGCACTGAGGGGGCACGGGCGCGGTAATGTGTGATGTAGCCTTTTTTGCCACCTTGGAATCTCAGAGAGGTGCCACTAAGGCATTGCGCGGTCTGATCTTAAGCATGGGGGACAGGTGACATCCCACGCCGCCCTCCTGCTTCCACTCGCTCTGGGGTAATTGACAGTCCCCGGGACGGGCCCCCACCTGGGGCCCCCGAGAAGCGCGCATGGCATCAGCCGATAATGAAGAGCATCTGGATGGCAGGCCGCGCGGCGGCACGGCAGGGACGCGAGTCATCCCAAGGAAGACCCAGCCAGCTTGCGAGCGCGGAGGACGCAGACGGATGAGGACACTGGCAACGCTCCAGGTGTGACACACTGGGCAGCATTTTCCAGAGGACGCCGTCGCTTATGGCACCTCTGGTGTCTGTGGTCCGGACACGGCTGATCTCTTCTCTTTCTAGGGGTGCCTCAGGTTACAGTTCAAAGACCCGCGATAATGCCGAAGCTGCAGGTGAGAATCAACCTAATAGTGCAAGAAGCCATGATGGCAGGCTGGTCAGATTCTCACCTGCCTTCTGTCCTTCTGCAAAATAGTATCCAAAGAAAGAAAGAAATCACCACCCCACCTAGCTAAACAGGGCCCCCAGCACCCTGCTTCCTCACCCCTCCCTGCTGAGGCCTTCCAAAGCCCCGTGCTCACCTCGGCTAGGCTAATGAGACACTGCTTTCTGCAGGCAGCAGATGGGTGTGGGGGCACCCTCTGCCTGACAAGAACTGTGCGAAGAGCTAAATGGGAAGCCAGGTTAACGGCGGCCGTGACACCTGAATGCGGGCGTAAGGCGCTGGCGCGCTCTTACCGCCGTCCGCACATGCTGTGCGCCGTGCAGGCACCGTACTGCGTGTTCCCGCTGGCAAACGCCAGCACGTGAACGCAGAGGAGGTGCGGAGATTAATTAGCGTTTCCTTCTCGCTCTCTTCAGAATAACTTAACAATCATTAGATACATTTTACTGTCTGTTGTAAGACGTGAATAGACGGCTTCGCTTTTATATACTGAAAATAAGAGAAAACACCTTTGCATTTTCTATTTACAAATAAATGATGTATTTTGTTAAGCGATCAATGAAAACATTATACTCTTCAATAAGACCCTGCTGCAGTTTTCCTTCCCATTTATAGCTTATAATTAATTAGATCCTCATGTCTGCTAACTCCCACTGAAGAATATGTGGAGGATGTCACATTGCATGTGTCTTTCCAGAAAACTCCGGCACATTCTGGAGGTGCACGGGGAGCTGTGTCAGTTACTGAAGGCAGAATACAGTTAAATTTATCTCCGGTTTTGCAGGGGATTTTGCTTTCAGTCATGCTTTGGGCTGGATCATGTCGGACTCGCAAGACGAAGAGGCGTTGTGCGATGTTCCTGTGAAAGAGTGGTCTATATTAAACATAGCTAAATAGAGAAGAGGTCAAAGCCCAGATTAATATTGGGCTGTACTGGTTGGGAGTAGCACACCCTGATATATCTCCACTTCACTTCTCAGTCTCTCCCAAAGCATCATTTCCAATAATTGGTATCTTCATCCATCACAGGCTAATTGAAGGTCAAGGCCCCTCCCCCAATGCCCCCCCCCCAAGTCACCCACAGCTAGGCAGGAACCTCAATATGGAAGTGGCACGGTAACGCAGTGGTGTTTATCTTCAGCAGGGATGGGATCTGGGCCGTTGTTGCTGCCTTCACCACTGAGACCTCCAACAGTGCCACCACCGAGCGGCACGGCAGCTCAGGTGCTCCTCAAAACACTGACCGCTGTGACGGTCAGCGAACGGTGAAGCTGGTCGCCCGGCATCGGAGCAGACCTGGCAGCCAAGGTGCCTTCTTGCTTCTCGGCAGATGGGACCAGCTGAGCGCCGCGTCTTCTGAAGCGGTGTCTCTCCCCCCCCCCCGTTGTTTATTTGCGGCGCCCGTGTAGCCGAGATGAACTGCGAGAGCTTCAGACAGTCAGCACTGTTTATGGTTAACCTGAGATAGCGACTCTGCGCTCGGTGGGGGAGGGGTAAACGTGCTCAGAGTCTAGTGAAGCGCGTTCGGTGTTCCATCACCAAACAAACACGCTTTATTTACAAACCTGTGGGAAAACCTAATTTTCTATAATGTATATAATGAGATCAGGTGGAACGTTCTGGCCTTTTGTCGCTGCCGGAGCTTTGCTGACGTCGCCAATAAACAGTCGCCTGCATGTTAAGAGCTGATCTCATAGATGTACCAGCATTACTTGAGCTGTGGTCCGAGTTAGCAGGTCCTATCATTCACATTCTACAAATTCCAATGCTGAGGCAAGGGGCAAGCAGACAAGTATTCGTTCGCCAGTTTTGTCTGCGATCGTCTCCTCGGCGGCATCCCTAAATCAGTTTTATCGGGGGTTCCCGGAGTGCAGTCTCTGCATCACATCGCCCCCTACGGATCACAGGAGAGACACACGATAAAACATGAACATTCCCCCCTTAAGCTCAAGTTCCTCAGCTGGTGAGTACAAACACACCCTGCCCTTTTCATTCAGTTCCAATAAACTGTTTCATAGGAAAGAAGGTTCTAGACTATATACTTTAAAGGCCTTCTAAGATTGATAATTTACCATACATGCAAAATAAAACTTTAGAGTCTGTTGTCTTTTTCTGTGCACAGCCCCACAAATTCTCCATTTCATTATATGTTTCTGTTCTGATTCTATACAGTTAGGCAACACATACTAAGGTTACTAGTCAGTGCATAGTTATTTTTAAAATGCAGTATAATTTCCATCAAAGCCATGAAGCCATGAAAGCCTGTGAAACACATCAGCTGACATTTCTAAGAACATTTTAATTGTTGGAAAGCATGTTGTTGCCATTGGCCTCTTTGGGTACCGCCACTAAAGTACTAAAACAAAATCCACAAACATTTTAGCCATATTTCTTTATTAAAGATTAAGAAACTCCAAGCAGCATATTCATAAATAAAATAAGAGTCTCCCTTATGTGTAATTTTCCAGACTACTGCGATGGATTTTGTATATTTTGGTGAATCTTTAAATCTTTTTTTTTTCCAGATCAAGGGGACATAGGAGTAAGGCAGTGAGGATGCACTTGAACCTACAGACGTGTGGAAAGTCCCCCTCAGCGCGTCTGGCTCCTTTCAAAGCCGTGGCCTGTGGGTGTCGCGCTTGGCGCAAACCGACCCGCTTCGGTTCACGTCCATAACGAGTCGCGCAAAGCCCTCGGGGCTGAATTGAACAGGCAGAAGCACAATGCACTCGCTTTGAACTACAATAATCCCCTTTATTCTCACGTCAGTACAAATGCGCTTCTGCTCCGCCAGTCTGTCCCGCTGACATGATGCAAAAACACGAGCGATTCTGGGCCATGTCCCGAGAGGAAGGCTGGACAGTTGATGGTACATTCCGATACAGATGCAAATACTTTGTCTTTAAAGCAGCGGGCATAATCACTCTCTTCTCTTAATGCATCAATGGAAAAAAAACCAACAGAAAAAAAACATGTTTGCAAGGCAAAATGCACACTTTAAAATAAATAACCCTTACATAAACTAAGATGACATTTTAATTGCACTTATGAAACTATTGTTAAAGGTCATTGGTTTCCTTTTTTTTTTCTTACTATTTTAGTTACTCAGCTACTACTGATTTGTATATTCAATCTGTTACCCACAGGAATTTGGAAAAGTGGATGGAAAAATAGTCATCTGTTAAGCACACCTTCTAAACTATATGTAAAAAAAAACACACACACACACACAAATGGCAACCAAGTAAAACATTATTTAGAGTTTACAGCTGTTTTCTTATTCATCAATATAACCCTTATTACATAACGAATGTCTCTCAGTTCTATATTGACCTTTCTGGAGTTGCCAGCATTATGCTAGAGTGATTCCACGATCGATTTTTAAAATAAAGCTCCGTAAATAAACGATCTTGCAGTATACAGTACACAACTTTTTGGAAAAGTCTTCAGTATAAAAGGAACACTTGTTCATTCCAGCTATTTTCTTCTACAATTGCTTGCCTTTAATAGTGTTGCATTTCTGTTCTCTCTCTTTTTTGGGATCTGAGCGAAATTTTTCCCAATTGTGTATGAAATAGCTACAATAGTCTGTACAACAGCACTCAGCGTAATCGTTGTTGTGCTACTTAGTGGCTGCTTCTTCAAGAACTCTTCCTTTGAACCTTGATAAACACTTAGCAGTGAGGTTTCTGATTCTGATGATTTTGGAATGATGAAACCTGTGTCACCTTTTGCACCAGACGGGAAGGACACACGGTAGACTAGCATATTAGCAAGACGACACAAAGAGCTGAATTGGAAGCTTCAGGGGGATGAATGGGTTGCGTAGGCCGCGGGTCACGCTGCCTGACTTTTTGACAGCATAATTGAATGGACTTTAACAAACTGATTTGAAATTCAAATGGACAAATACAGTTCTACGCCAGACTGATTTCATAAGCAAAGGCGATCAGTAATACAGTTTAGAGGAAACTAATAAAACAGAGTAAAAATATCTTCCTTTGATACTGAAGCAGAGATTCATAAATAAGATGGAAGTACATGGTGTTGGTGTTCCTCTTTAAGTCGCTATAGTACTGTCATCTGATAATGATTTAATAGAGAGACATCTTTCAGCTTGGCACTTAGAAAACAATCACAAGGAATTCGCTTCTTTATTTATATAGAACAAAATTTACAAAGCCATTCAAACAGTCGTTTTTTGATAATTTTTATCTTTTTGTTTTTTTTTTAAACTCAACTTCAAAAATTGAGAATATTCAAAATACAGTTTTACCTCACTTCATTCGGTCAGTATTTACAAATATGTACACAGATAGTTATTGATTTTCTTTGTTTGTTGTTTTTGAATGGGCAATAAAAATCTTTGCTTTTTTTTTTCTTCCTTTTTTGTTCCCTTTTTTTGGGGGGGGGGGGGGGGGGGGGCGGATTCTCAATCTCTTTCACCAGGACGAGAACAGTGGAGCAGGGGCTCATGGATGAGGTCAGATGGAAGTACTGTGCGTGGCCTCAGTGGCTTCTGGGATGGGTCCTCCGGGAACTGACTGGTATGACATTGGCATGGGCGTCTTGACGGGACTCTGGCGAAACAGGCCCCCGTTGGGGGATCTGTGCTTGCACTGCATGGAGGGGATGGTGGAGCTGCTCAGGGCCAGCGGCAGAGTGCTCCCAGGGCCCTGCACCAGCGTCCGGCCCACCCCATGTGCCTGCTCCGGGAGGAAGGTGCTCACAGACAGCCCCGTGCCGGGGAAGTCCCGCACGGACTCCAGCGGCTGGCTGGGCTGCATGCTGCCGATGTCCAGTGCAGAGATCTCGATAGAGGGGGTGGGGATCTGTTTGTGAGCCATGTCCTCGTCCAAAAGGCTGTTCATACGCCGGTGTACCTGCTCCAGATTCACCTCCTTGTCCTAGAAGGCGAAACAGAGAGAGGGGGGGGGAGAGACGGGGAAGGACGGACAGGCTGAGACGGGCGTTTTCGGAAGAAGGCGCTCGGGTTCTGAGGCTCGGTGAATCTCATCGTAATCTCGCTGCTCTACTTTTGTTTGTCTGGTTTCAGCTCGCAGGTGCGCTGGCTTTCAGGTCTGTATGTGGCCACGACTTGTACGGATGCAGGCGCAGAAGGAACCAGTCAGAGTTTCATTAAAGTTAAATGAGATTCAATAGGCCGTGCTCCTGGAAATCAAAGTTGGCCCGCGGAGCTGGAGGACGGCACAAAAAGAACCCGTCGTTCTGTACAGAAGGGGACCGAGGTGGGAGAAGAATGCTGTGTAGATGCTACGCAGTGAGCTACCTGGACTGTAAAACCACCACGGAGGATGGAAATGGATCTGAATAACAGGGAGGACAGACCAAAGTCAGTGCTTGTCATTAAGGAATGCTCTAGAAAGGACCAGGTGCCAAGAAGCTCTATTGTTGGTCGGTGCCTTTCTGCTGCTGACTCAAGGGAAGCAAACCGCACAAACGAAAGCAGGGTCAGGGACAGGAGCAGTTGGAAATGGCGCGAACACAAACAAGGACAAAGACAGAGGAGGGTGGGAAAAAGAAAGCAAAGAGGACTAACAGCCACCGACACCAACTCCCAGTCTGCGCCACGCGTCACCTCTGCAGACTAGAAAACAAGTTGCTGTTTAGTCTTCTAAGCCTAAGGGTTGTAGCATGTTTTCAGAGGTTCTGAGGACGAGCAGAAGTTCGTTAGATGTACAGTAATGGCATCTAGCGGTCGGGGGGAAAGACTCCTGCATGGATGACACTACAGAGGGCATTGTCAGAGGCGGATTTCAGGTCCAAAAAGTAAAAATCCAGACCAGGATTTTGTTTCAACCTACTAGCTTAGTATAAGGAATCCAAGCCACATTGGGTGCGTTCGACTTCATACAGCCACTTACAGCGCTGGCTTAAAGTGATGCATTCTGGTCTTGACACAATGCACGATGGTCAGTTTTTGGCCAATCGTAAATGACCAGAATGAATTGCTTTAAGCTGAATGCATTGCTTAAAGTCGAATGCACCCATAGTACTCAGCTGGTTGGTTGAAACAAAATCCTATTCAGGATTTTTACTTTCTGGACCTGAAATGTCCGCTTCTGATCATTGTATAAGCGCTCGTCCCATGCCGGGCCTGACCGGCGCTCGGGTGCAGGATGGGCCTCTTGCTCGAACAGCCGGCAAAATGCTGCGTCCATTATCACAGTCATTCGCTGTGTAATTCACACGGCCAAATGTCCAGGCAAGAGTTATATATTTTATAATGGAAACAAAGTGGTAATTATAAAAAAAAGGGTAAGAACAGCTGAATATAACGAAGCAGAAATAGAAGAGTCGGCAAGTAGATATAAATGTATGCCAGATTACCTTTCAAGGGAAATCTCATTTTTAACCAAAGAGAAACAATTTCCCCAGTATAGAGAAGACCGGCTAGTCATTTGTACTTGATTTTCTTTTCAGATACAAAAACAGCACAAGAGAGGCATTCTTTATCTACTTGGGTTCGTTTTGATCCTCTTTTCCCTCCCCACAAACATTCACATGGTGGACAGAAAACATGACAGATAAACAGATCTGAGCCACGGAGGACGTGACATAACGGGCAAGTGGGGACAATCAGGCAAAAGAAAACATCTAGGCTGAAAAGAGATGAGCTAAAAATGTCCTCTTGTCAAAGAAAGTAAACGTCTATATGCTACTCAGACATCGAGTCCCTACCTGAGCTCTGTACCAGAGTCCCAAGGGTGTAACTGGGAAAAAAACAATGAATAACGGACGTGATCTTTAAACAGCACGGGATATTATTAGCATCACCGTGAATTTTTCATAAGCTCCTAAATGATACGGTTAGGTAAGCATGCTTTCCATAGCATGACAGGATAATAGGCGCTGATAAGATAATGGGTTCTCTGTCCATATGAAACGCTTCTTTCCCGCAATTTGGTGACACGGTGTGAAACTCGCATCAAGGCCATTCGCAGATGGAGGTCACCTTTCACATATTCATATAAACTTTAAAGTTTTACACCCGATGTCTCACCAGGGGTTAGTGTCCCCTGTCATTTTCATGGCGCTAAAGATCGATCCCATCCGAAGGCTCGGATATCCCGCTATGTCGCCATTAGCGCGGTAATTGATTAAAGGTAAACTGGGGCAGCATCTCTGGCAGCTCGTTCTGAAAAAAAAAAAGCGAAGGCCGTCTGAGCTACTTTTCCCTTATGCACAAAAATGTTGCGGATAATAGATTCCTCTGTTCCATCTCTCAGAGTCATCAATAAAATGTTTCTGGAAACTACCATTTTATCAAAACGTATCAGGAAATTTTCTGTGCCTGCATGTTTATCTACAGCAACAATAAAAAATATCATGATGACAATATTATGATGACAATATTTATCTGGAATTGTTATGCTCTCCGTACACAGACAAATGTGTCCATGGCAAGACATGTTTTATGTCTGTGGCAAAATATTTTAATTGATAAAAAAAAATGATGGAGGCTACGTTTTTAAATAGTAAGACCTGCATTTTGATCAATATATCCATGTCGATGCATGATTATTACTATGAATAATAATAATAATAATAATATTGTGGAATTTCTCATACTCTGCAATTGCGGTAGTTTTCTAACTTGGCTGAAAGTCCCATTATGAGCACAATCTGCACTCATGAATATGCTTATTATCCAAGCTGTGTAAATGTTACTGGCTTTATAATGACATTCGACGGGAATCATGAAGAGGGGCCACCTCTGCGGGTCTAACGAGGGATCCTTTCGCCGCAATTAGGTCAGCCACAGCCGCTCATTTGCTGCTACGTGCTCGGTTCAGGAGGCAGAGAGACGTAGGTAGGACGCCCCCCCCCTCCCC
>JAODKL010000041.1:11709711-11727021 GCA_026780765.1 Petrocephalus schoutedeni
GGGGGGGGGGGGGGGGGGGGGGGTGTATGATGGGGCCCTGTGGGGGTGCAGGGTCATGTGATGAGCCCATTAAGACATTTGTCTCCCAATCCTGACTGACCAATGACGCGTTTACCCGGCTCTTGGTTCGTTCACCCTGCTTGATTTCCCTCCGTCTTTAGAACCCAAATGGTTCTTGCCTGTTCCTTCCTCACGCTGGTTCCCTGTTATTAATATTTACAATCTGACTAAGCGGCATATGCCAGCAAGGAACAGGGTGAGAGGAAACATGCTACCAAGAGGTGGGTCATGTGCAGATATGAATCTAACGGTGTTTATTTTGCAGGCCAGGGCTGCCTTGACAAAATGGCGCGTGTAAATATGCCCCTGTTGACATCGACTGGTGTAGCCCTGACCCCTCACGCCCTCACGAGGACAAAACCGTAAAAGGTCACATTATTCAACACGTCACCTGTAAATCTGGAATAGGAGGTCCATTCATATGAATAATTTCTATGAATTTGTCATGTGAATTTGTCATTTTTCTGCATGTGGGGGTTACACCCGTTGATTTGGCACCAGGATATGCAAACGCAAAACCTGCGTCAAGAGTTTCCAGACAGCAGCTGAATTCACCGTCTGGGACCTGGATGAACTGATCCAGGGATACAATTAAACAAACACGTCTCACTTTAGAGAAATGGCTTTGTTCGCTCAGGCATGCCCATCGGCTTGATGGAGGTCAAAGATCGTCAGGTGAGGACGACCGCGATTTATAAAAGTTCTGCATCCGCGCTGGTTCTGATTCAGAGCTCCGTTGTGTCAGAGAGGGTCGTGACTCTACTGATCCCTTCATGGTCTGATGCTCTGTTTAATTTAAAATGCTCGTTTTTTCATTTCAGAGTCTTACCACATAAATTTCACTGCAGCGTATTATTGTCATTAATAAAAACCTCCCGAGGGCTCAGTAACAACTGGCATGTTTTCTCCTGAAAAGGAGGCACTTTAACTACAGTAACATTTGATGCCACTGGGTCTTCATTAAATCACTATATTTGATAAAAATATTTGGAACAGAAGGGGGGAGCTTGCCTGGGTCTCACTTTGTGTAAAGGAGCCCTTTATTGAGCATGAAGGATTATAAGTTTTGCCATTTATAAATCCAACAATGAGATTAATTAAATGTCAACTTCTGTAGTCCGTCACCACTGTAAATCTAAAACAAAATAAAAAGAAACAGTACAAAATGACTTCTTAATTAAAAGGAAAAAGGCGAGCTTCCGGAAAACGCGATTATGAAATGGCACCCTTCAGGCAAATACCACAGTCACTCACAATTTATAAGGAAGGAATAAAAAAAAAAAAGACCGGAATCTTCGCAGGATACAGATGGAAAAACTGGGAGTGAAAGGGATTAGGAATGACGAATCCCTGCCTTTAGCAGTTAGAAACCTTGAAATGAAACTCTCACCATCTCCCATTGTGTGAAAACACGTTAGTGGAACTTTCCAGCCATTGTATGGTACCCTGATCGGAGGAGCAACTTCCTGACCAGTCTCACAACATCCCATAATCCACCTGTGCATGCAGAGTGGGCTGCACTGGTGACAGGACTCGGCCTGGAGATGATGGGACGATTTAACACCGTGACTTCCTGTAATTTATCAGAACTAGAGGAGACTGGCCTCTCGGGCCTTGCTGCAAGGAGAATGCAAGCCCAAAACCAACAATGCATTGTGGGAAAAATACTTTTTGCCACTGAAAATTCATGGCTGTTTACATCCAAATCCAATGGTTGGCAGATGAGCCTCACCATGTGATTGCTTCCCATAAGGAACCTCATTTTCAAATGATCTCTATCCCGAACCACTCAAACCCTGCAATTATTCCTTCATTGCAACATATATATATGTATTTTAAGCCAACTTAACAGCTTTCACTATGACCCCCCCATTGCTTAATGACAGCTATGTGAATCCCACCAGAACTGGGTGCTGGTGGTCCTCTCTAGAGTGCACCCAGACACACCTCCCTAAGGTGGCAGGAAGGGGTAACAAAACTTAATGGTCAATGTGAAGCTAATTATAAATCCTCAGGTGAAGTTGTCATGCCCAGTGGACAACATGAAAAATCTATGCAGCCTGTCCTCCACCTGCTATGAATAATTCAAGGAGTTATTATCGCTAATAATTTGCAGAATTCTTCAAAAGCACTGATAAGGTCTAATAGCAAGCGACAGATAAACCACCCCCACCGGCTAACTCCGGTCAAGCCTGGAAAGAGTCCTTTCCTTAGTTACAGCTATGAAACGTGAATCCATACATACATGGGCATATTCAGGGGTGGGACTACAGTCACACTAGTCCAATCTGAAAACTGATTGGCCTTCACAGTGCCCCCTCGCCTGTCACTCATCAATTCAAAACATCATTGATCAGGGACCCACTGGTAGTAGTAGATGGCACTTGAACCAGTGATCTCTTGGTCCATAACCAGAGCCTCATACCACTAAGCCACCACCATCTCCCACCCCCAATTTATAACGGACATGTTGAAAGAGCAAAAAAACTGCCACCAAAGATAACAGGCATTTGGATTGACTGGTAAACAGAGGGGAAATTGAGAAGTCCAAATCCAAGAAAGGCCCAAATATTACGTGTAACCCCCCCCCCCATTCTGCAGTAGATCTCCTCGTATCTAATGGGACGGCATGGCTGTGCGGATCCCGTGCGAGACCTCAACCCAGGCCCAGCGGTGATAGGCTGGGCTTCGGGTGTGAGTCAAGTCAGGTGTTAAGGACCCACAAGACCACAGCTGTCACACTGCAGCCTGAGGAAATTAGCCGGTGGTGGTAGAGAAGCCCAGGCTAATTAGACACGCCCCCCGGGAGCTGGACTAAAGTGGCCATAGGGATTGCGATGTCTCTGTTTATCCGCGGTATGCCGATAAAGGGCTGGAGCCAACAAGCGTTGCAGGGTTAAAGACTCAAATCATAGAGTAAAGGAGACTTACTGTCTTAATATATCAGGTATTGTACCAATTGTGCTAAAATTATAGGATTGTCATTGAGTTCCGACATGAACCGCTGTAAAATCAGCAACGCGGAAGGTAATATAAATCGATTTCCCAATAATATATGGTTCTCACTAAAACTACTGGTGTTATGAGGTACTATTACAACAATGTGTGTTTTTAAAAGCTTCCGCCTGAATGACAGCAGAGACGCTCGCGAGATGTGTAGATCGCAGCATCCGTGGATTTGTCTTCTGTTATGCCTTTCTCTGCTTCTGCTGGCCCGGAGCGGATTGCTGGAATGTTGCCGGGTACCTCCCTAGGTCCCGAGCTGACCCTACAGCGCTCAGCCCACCTGAAACCTGGAGGCAGAGGGACCAGCCACTGATGGGGTATCATGGAGACTGAGGCTGGCGCAGCGACATGTGACAACAGACCAACATGAGGTGGTTTTCCATGTGAATACAGATACTGAAGACTCAGCAGTCACTGGCTATATGTTGCTGGGCAGTTTGCCACAATCGGTTTTGAGGGTTACCCCCACTGGGATTGGTTAATGACCAAATGCACGGCTCCATAAATAGCCAGATCCGTTCACAGCTCATTTAGATCAGGTGGACGATCCACCTACGTAACTGGAACCCAGATTCACTCGGGCAGACGGCCGATCATATGTGAAATGGACTGTTTACAGTCTTCTGGTTTTCCATAAGCGGTGCCATTCTGGAAGGTTTATCTCAGCAGCACATACGCGGCGACCTGCCTGCCAGGCCACGCCATTCGCCGGCCCGGCGGGCAGGGGGCATGACGACAGCCGGCAGGGACCAATCACTGTCCGCGGAACAGCCCATTAGCACCCATAGCGTTGCGAGCGTTTCCGTGCGTTTCTAGGGCACTCCTAATTCCAGCCTGTCACGTTAACAGCGTTAACGGCGGAAACGGCGGGCCTGCCGCGCAGCCCGGATGGGCTCATTAATGCAAATTAAGGGGGTGTGATTAAATTATATGAAACGACAAGTTGCAATATGGCCGCGCGTAATCCAAATGAATAGGCGGCTGGACGCAATCCAGGTGCTTTTATGACACACTATACGGCATCCGGCTTGAGAGGCTAGCCCCCCGCCCCCCGCTCATGGAATGGACTGGAACATGGCAGAGCGGCGGACGACCCGGCCCCATATCGCAGCACTGCAACAACAAAGACACGTCATTTATGAGATCAGCTCCGCCCCCCTATTTTAGTCACATGGCAAATCGCACATCGCGTCCGTGGCACTCAGAGAACACACATGTGCACCTGGAGGAAGGGCCACAGGCAACGACCAGAAGCGCGCTGCAATTCTCCCAGGCTCGCTCTAACGCAGTGGTTTGAGTGCTGCATTTTCTTCCCCTTTCATTTTACTTTAAGGTGATAAAAAGGCCTTCCTTCCTATTTTCACCTTCTAACAGAATTAATATGAGATGCGAGGTTCAGAGAGTCCCCGAGTTAAGAACATCCGACTTAGAGACAACTTGTACTTACAAGCCTATTCTAAAAATCCAGGTTGGATACAATGGTTTATAATAACGAAGGCACGTTCGTGAAAACATTGTGCGGCTTCAGTGGTTCGACGGCTTGAGGTATAGTACAGTATCGTATGTAGTTACTTTAGTTACTACTGTATAATTATTATGTACTGTATTATTATTTTTCCAACTAACCTACACATTTAACTAAAAGATGCTGGGGACTGCCTGTAATGCATGCAATTTCTAGCAAGTTCCCGGAAGTTCCTGTGAGTGGCGCGGTAACGGTTTGCGCAAAGGACAGTCAGGGTTTGTGATCTTTATGAGACACGGCTCAAAGGACTGTTCAGGGCAGGGTTTAATCGACTAAACGGGGGCTACAGGAGCAAACCAGGTACGTCATACATGCCGCAGTGTGGAACCGTCGACAGGGATGCGCGAAGCTGTCAGTGCGTGAAACCATGAAAGGATCCGAGCAGATCCAAAAGAAAGGCGGGAAATAAAAGCAGCGCTGAGTGCCAAAGCAGAGATAGGAGAGAAAGGGAAAATGCGGAAAAGGTGCGCGCAGATATGCAAAGCCGTACCAGGCCCAAAAGCGGCCAATAGCGGCACAGGACTGAATCCCGGCAGAACTTCTGCTGCACCTCTGAGATCCGGTCACACACATCTGTCGGTACTGAGTGGATATTCTGCAGATCTTTCTCGCACGATTCCCATGCATGCCTTGGCTCGCTTTATGTAAGTGGCCACCAAGAGAAGGTGCTGGAACATTTCCCTTGTCTGCATGAGGCTGCAGATCCCTTGGCTGGGACAGTATGATTGGGCAAAGCGGAGGTGGGGGGTAGAGCTTGACCTGCCAAGCTTTGAGAGGCTGGCATGGAACGGGACGGGGGTTCGCCAATATCTCACGCTCCCAGGTGTGGCCGGGTTGCACGATTTAGTCAAGCTGAGCTGGAGCTGATTCGCAGTAAAAATCCCGAAAACAGCGTGCGGTGGACAGACAAGGGAAGACGGCCAGGGTGGAAGGACAGCAGGGGGCGCTCACTTCTGTGAGAAGAGGTCTCGGTATGGGCTGCCGTGTTGCATGGCGATGCCGTAGCCCTTGCTACTCATGCTGTTGCCCGTCACCATGACGGTGCAGTCGTCGTCCGTGAGGGCCGCGTATTCCACCACGGCCATGTCCCACAGGAAGGCGTAGGGTCCCTTCTTGGCCTGCGGCGGGGATGCAAGAGTAGCCCATGTCAGTTTCCCCCGGGCACACTGAATCGGCGACACGACGGCGAGTTCGGGATAAAAGCGCTCGCCCGGCTGCATATCTGCAGCCATTATTTTTACGAAATTGCAGAGAAACACAGAAAGGGACGGGGAACCTCATTCTTGGGAGGGCCTCTGCCTGTAGAGGATCGATCACTGCTAATTTGGGATAACGACTCATCCGCTTAAAAGTATCGAGCCGAATGGAGCGGGAAAGTGAAACACCTCTGCTGCTCTGGGACTGGAGCTGCTCTCGACCAGAAGTTATTTCTTATTTGGACTGACTTTGTGCTGGAAACGGGATTTAAGTCAAAGCACTGACCATTGTGATGCCTCCCAGGAATAAGACGCTAGCTGATGCTAAGCCTATCCCAAGCACAGGGGCTAAGGTTGAGTTTTTTTTAAATGGGATGGCTTCAGGAAATCATGCACTGGCCCAGTATGAATGCTCATCTTGGCGTATCAGTACCGCCAGGTACGCTGATGTCCCATTACCCCGGCGTCTGTCCGCTTTACCTTGCGGATGCCCTCTGAGGGGCTCGAGACCGAGTGCTCATGCCCGTTGTTCTTGCTGATGGTCCTCCAGAGCTCTGCGTACGTGCCGTCCTGCTCCAGGGGATTGGTGCCCTTGGCCCGGAAGTAGTCGTAGACTGCGGAGTCCCGGACTGTGCCGTAGGACAGGTCCATCTGTTTGGCCAGGTCCTGGAAGGTCCTGGTGGGAAGGCCAAGAGGAGAGGAAACATGGTGATGTGAGGATGGCACAGACAGCATGCAAATGCAATGACCTAGATGCCAGGGGTAGCCAATTACAATACAGTCCAGCATTTTGATTAGCCAATCAGCTTTTTAACGAGTTGTCTGGTCAACACAGAGCTGCTTGCTGACCTTTATGAGAAACTCCAGAGTGTGTGTACAGAGTCTGCTGCACATTAACACCGAGCTGGTCAGTGCAGTTTCCGGGTTCATTACACATTAATCATCTGCAAAGAATTACAAGAGCAACGTGTTCATTTCGACGCAGCCAGAAAAGACGGGTGCGGTGCTGGCTGCAGCCTCGGGATCTCGAGATAAGTGCTAAAAATAAAGCAATAAAGTACGACATGGGCCTCCACCCCGCGGAAGGCACAGAAGTGACCAGATGATCTATCTGTTTTGCAAAATGACGTCCTTTCAAGTGGGAGAAGGGCACGTCTTCAATGCCACGCATGGGTCCAGGACACGGCAGACACCTCCCCTGAAGGCACTAACAGCTGCAGGGAAGAGAGCTGCTTCCAGCGTTTACAGATTGCAGTGATGTCATTTCCTGTTTGACACCAGACACAGGGAACTTACGAGACAAACTTGGTGACCCCAGCTTCTTTGACACATGCCACATGGTACATACTGAGAGATGACTTTTTTCATAGCTGAAGTTTGCTCAGTGCCCAAGTAGGGTTTTAATGACTAAGGGCCCATATCGCTTTAGCCAGCTGTAATGTGGCTCTGTGTGATACCAGCGATACCAATCACAAACAACACCCCCCATAATTCCCTTGTGTAGGGAGAGTCTAACAACACACACTTTTTTGATTCATTGCATAAGGTTGGAAATATTATGGAATATTAATGTGTTCTTTAATTTATGAGCTGGGCTATTCTTGCAATTAAGTAAAAAGGGATTAATTATTATTGTCCAGGCTTTATTAATTGGCCATAACTATATGTGCAAAACCGATAAGGAGGAATGGGAGAGAAGAAAACTTTACCAAGGTGAAACCGAGTCAGTGTGGCAGAAAGAAAACACGGTGTTCGCTCCTTAGAGATGGTGTCAGAAATATAACAGAGCTCAGATCCAAATCTCAGCTCAGTGATGAATTTAGTCTAGCAGAGTGTGATAGGACTGTCAGCTAAAGCCCGCCCAGTCCTCACACAAATTGGTGGCCTGCAGGACGCCTCCTCCCTGTTCTCGCTGTCAGAATTCAGCCGCGGGAGCTACATCTCACCCCCCGGCCCCGCCACCCACAATGCTTAGCGGTGAAACGGGGGAAAGCCTAGCGGCGTTGAAAACCATACACGTGCATAACCCTACACTCCCTCTGTGTGCACTTTTCCTCCGTGAATGTGTCATGCATACATTTTCAGCCCATGATCAGTTGACCTTTCATGATATCTCGCTCATCATGTCTTCAGCTTCCTGTTCTGATGCAAGCAGGGCCCTACACTTGACAGGTGACATATAAAGGTTATCCCACCCACCCAACTGTTGACGATAAGCCAACTGCATTCGGCTCTCCTCCTGGCCCTACCGCTACCCTCAGCCGTTTGGCTGCTTAGTGCAGGTACACTGAGGTGAGGCCCTGCTTTGCCAGCACCTGTAGGCACTGCTAAAGGGTTTCGGATCATTCTGTTCCATATCTGCGAATGGGACCTCCTTGTGTGAGGTTCCTAGGCTGGCTAATGGACAAGCTATCTCATCATCACCATCCACACTGTGGCTCCCATGCACTGTTGCATGGGAATTGATAAACTTGGATTTAGCCTGGAATCATAAGATGCCTTGCTGGCTGGGCAACCAAACTTCATCTTTGAGTGACACCTACAACTTCTGACCATAAAAGATCCTTTTGGAAGGTACACATAGTTCCACTTGGGTTACTGCTAACATTCAAATGAGCTGAAGCAGTCTTTCCTGAACTTGGGAGTCATACCCACTATTATCCTGGCAGCACCTTGCCGTAATATCGCATCATTTGCTTAGCTGAAGCCTGCGGGAATTGGACCCTAATTTTGCCATAGTGTTCCCCTGAAGGTTCAGTCAATGGCCGTGCTTAAAGGTTTCGAGGCTGTGGGCTCTTCCTCTGGCTGTGTGCTGAATTGCTCCAGGGCAGTCTATGCATTTGAAAACTCTGTTTCCTTTGGGTTCCCGAAGGGACGCTTTTGGAATGGCCACAAAGGCAGGCTGACTTCCTGGATCTGGTGCTGGTGTGTATCGCTTAGAAGTCTGAGTTCGTTTTTCCCCCTGAACTGCTACAGCATATTTAACGTTTTGTCATTATTGTTTAATCCTGAATAAAGTTGTAAATGTCTGTAGTTGGGGCATAAAACAAAACCTTGTGACCTGGTAGGCAAGAATGAGATTACATATGACATTCTCCTTCTCCAGCGTTTTGGTCGGATTGAGGTGGAATCGAGGCTAATGTGACCCTAGTGGAACGAAAGACCAAGGAGCTGAGCTCTCTCTAGAGCATAAAAACAACAAACATGGGACTGATGAGTCAGGCCTGAGCTGGGGAGATCGACACGCTGCATGTCAGGTGACTGGGACCATGACATACAGAACACGTCCCTTTCTGCAGTGATGCTCTCTGACAGACAAACAGCCTTTGTCATCCGATTCTCCTTTCTAGGACTGTCACAGACCACTGCCCATCACAACCTGAAAGAGTATATGCTTTATAATATTCAAGCCCTATTTAAACCTTCTTAAGCTCCATAGAAATGTATTTATGACACCTATTCATACATTCCTAATGGTCACAAAGAAATATTACAGCTTGGACACTTCATATAAGGAGAACATTTAATTACGTTACTTTAAATAATTCAAATTCAGTGAGTCGAATTGTACTAGTTGAGAAAACATAATCGGCCCTATTAATCAATTAAATGAACGGCATGTCTCGGCTAGCCATTTGAACCAAGCGCGTAGATATTTCACACTCTCCGTTATAATGTCTGACAAGCAGATTTATGACGAAGTTCCTCACACGTAAGTGCACTGCATTGCAACCGGAATGCTGAATTAACCCGGGACTTCTGTGCAGCTAATGGCTACCTTGGGGACTATTGAGCTCTTTAATGTTTTCCCATAAATTACCTTCTCAGCCACGGACAGAGCTCTGACCCCACGTTAGGTGACGGGATCCTCCAGTCAGACAATCTGCTCAGTGGAAACAAGCGTTTCAAATTTTATAGATGGGCTTCCAGACGGACAGACCGCCCACCCTTAAACACTGACTTTAAGGTGGGCAGAGGGGGGCAAAGGGGTTACTCACAACAGGAGCTGTAATGAGACTATTCCAAGACTCTGGGGGTGGTCGGGGGGGTGCTATCCTGGTCTTTGTGCTGTATTTCAGGATAATTTAAGGTGTGTGAGTGTGCCCTGCGATGGGCTGGCCCCCTGTCCTGGGTTGTTCTCTGGGATAGGCTCCGGACACCACCACACAACCCGGAAGGATTAGCGGTTTCAGAAAATGGATGGATGGATGGATGGATAATTTTAGGAACAGGAGATGATAAAATACCCATGAAATGATATCCAAATGAACAGGTAAATAATAAAAATGTATTCTGGGTTCACTGACAAAATGTCTCCCCACCCCTCTAACATTATATAATTCTATAATCCCAGTGAAGTGCCGGGCCCCCTGAATCTGCCAGGCTATCCATACCCCTACTGCGCTCCTGGATCTAATAAACCAAGGGCTCTTTATTTACTATCAGAAATGTCCATGTTCAGAGCAGATTATGTCCTTCGAGACATACATGCCCCTGGGGCTGGGGTTTTGGACTTCATTGCAAAAGTGCAAAAAAATAAAATCCAAACAAAAAAAATTGCCACTTCAATCTAAAATAATACGTGCATGATTCCCATCTACCGAATTAGAGCAAACTGCCTTCTCCAGTCGGGGTGTATTACAGTTGCTGATCGCGTACTCCCTGTGAACGAGAGGCAGAAAGCGCACTCTCCCCAAAGGCTGATCCCGTTCTGGATCCAGATGCTTTCCTGTAGAACCATCCAGGATGCTACTGCTGTCTTTTCCCCCAGATGTAGAATTGCCTAATGAAGGGCAGCCCTGGGAGGTTTAAAGGAGACCAGATCTCTGTTTCATATTAATGAGGTCATTATCAACTGTGCTACGGTACGATCAGCTTGCAAGTGCACACCAGCTTGCCCACCTTTGGACCTTTGGAAGAAGTCTACGTCATGTATTCACCTGCTACGGTGCTCCTTGATTACATTATATATGTTATTCAAGACAACCTTGTGACCTTTACCAGTTCTTCTCTCTCTTTTTTTTTATATATTATCATTCATCCATCCAATAGCATTTCCTAGGTCACGGGTTATAGGACATTGCAGAAAAGCAAGTGCACAATCAATATATTGTATACAGTATGTCCCTAGTAGATAATGATAATCCCTTTTTCTGTTTATTAAAGGGAAAAATCATTGACCGAGTTACAGAAAGTCCACAGCTCAATGTTGTTGATACTTGTTTTCAAATTTCCATCTGGGAACATTGCAAGCAGGCCCCTGACGCAGGACAATTTCATCTCAGCTTGTTTTTCTTCTTAAAGTCACATTGTGACCCAGATGACACGATAAGTCCACTTTCCTCCACGTGTTATGGGCCCGATGCCATAAAATTATTAGCGGCCGAGTGCTCGAACAGCAATATTTACGACAAACCAGCTCTCTGACTCATCAAAAACCAATAAGCAATTAATTCAGAAAGAGAAATGAACACAAAATGTACGTCACCTGAACAGAAAGGGGAGAGAATATAAATTAAAAAGGAATCATAATAAATTATATCGTCAAATGAAATAGAACATTAGTAAAATGTAAAATCATAGATGCAGGCACAAGTGGTTCGATTGAGAGCTAGGTACAGATAATTAGAAAAAGTTTTTCAAAGCTTTTATCAGGCGTTTCGGAATGTTCTCTGCTTGGACAACCTTTCCGCAATTCAAGGGTTTAGCTACCTAAGAAACCACATGAGTGCGATTGTAAGAAGGATCTCAGGTAAAAGCAACCTTTTAAAATGCCTGTTTTAGGAATAAAGGGCAGTGTAGATAAGGGTAAAATGTGGTTCCGGACCCATTGTTTGTTCAGCGGTGAAATGTCAGATGTGGATGTTGTTGTCGGTGCTGGGCCGAGGCTGACGCAGCCGAGCATTTAGCACGGGGGGGGCCTTCCGCTCTTTTCAGTGCTGAGATTCACATTCACCCGTCTTTTGGAGGACGCAATTAAGCAGATTGTGAAGTGCACCTGGGCTCCCACAATGCGCGTTTTCACCTGACTTGGTGATCGAGTCAGAGTCTCAGGCCGACCGAGGAAATGAGCAATCATACATTCTTCCATCTTCCAACCACTTATGCTGGTCAGGGTTCGAGGGGGAGCGGGTTACAGACTATCCAAGGGAACACAGAGCATGAAGCTTAGATTAGCTATGGATGGATGGATGGATGGATAGACAGACAGACAGACAGACAGATAGATAGATAGATAGATAGATAGAGTCCTACTGGGCCATGCCACAGTAAGACTTCATGTATACGTGCGCAAGCACTTTCATATCTGTGGGGTTAAGGAGGCACTACCTATTTAACTGTTATAGGTACAAAGACAATATTGTTTCTGTATTAATAAGTTTATGTATTGTTACTTATGTATTACATACTCATTTAAGGTGTACATTTAATTTTTATCTCTAGATTGTAGTATAATATGCAAATTCTGCATGTTGCATTTTAATGATGGATACTTTATGTGATTTATGTTCAAATAAGCTGTGTAACGTAATGTATAATTTCCAGATTCAGCACCCTTGTAACCATTTGAAATGAAACACCTCCAGTTACTGTATGAATGATGCCTAATTACGACGACGTCTTTACGGCACTTAAGAGGTGCGCTCTCTCTCTCCCCTGGTAAGTAACTATATAACAGAATTCATTTAGCTGCGATACGGGACTTCAGCTGAAGCACAAAATGCCTGCGTGCTAACATCTGAGCCAAGGGCTTGTTAGCGATACCGAGGGATGGTCATTCAACAGGATCCGATATGATTGGTTATGGAAAGGCGAACTCTCAGCCCCGATTGCTTACTTGGTCTGCGAATTATCCTCTTTCATTTTTTTATTTTTAGCCCTGAAATATTTAACATAAATATACAATCATATGGCACTACAGAGATTACACATGGCTTGTGGCAAAGGGCCCACAGGCATCGTTGTGGGCACCCCTCAGGATCACATTTCAAGTGAGTCTCACTTGTGCATTAACACATCATGTGATTCAGTGATCAGAAGAGTGTGCACTGGGAGCAGAGTGGGCGGGTAGACAAAATGGAGGTATTTGGCGTGGTGAGGACAGAGAAAAATGGGCTGTGGAGGTTAAGATGATGGAGATGGAGTGAAGAGATGCAGTAGAGGCAGGGTGCTTTAGATCAAAGGTTCGGTGGGTACATCAGTGAACGACGCTGTGCTTGACCCACACGCTCTGGGCCTCTTGTGCATAATCCGTGCAAAGGATTGGAATAAATACGTGAGCCACCGTTTCCGAGTGCAGACAATGCAGGTTCATATGTCATCCATGGACGGGTCACTTTACCACTCCAGAAAAATATCACCAATGCACCAATGTAATGCTTCATGCTCTTCGGCCGTGATTTATCGATTTTTATAAATAAACGGAGTGAGAAACGTTGATGAGTCGCGAATAATTTCAGCAGCACCGCTGGACTGGTTACAAGAAGCACAACACATCAGTTCTCCAATACTACAGCCAATTTAAAGTCCATGAGAACTTGCCCTGTAGACATGCACAGTCATGTCTGATTAGTGTTTGATTAGCTATTAAACAATTAAAGTTACCCTGTCCACACACTTTCTACAGCATCCAGTTTGGTTACCTTTAAATGTATATCTTATGCAGCTGTTTTGTCATTATACTGGCAAAGCAATCGATGATTCAGATCGACACCCCGTCCATCCCGACACCATTACTTAAGAATTATTAAGAAACACGTGAGGTTGCATGACATGAATTCTAAATGACATGTCCAAAGATCACATCTAACAAAGGCTGCGAGATCTCAGTCCCCTATCCAAGAATAGTAGGACACTTAGATTAAATAAGAAATGTCCAGTGTGTCACTGAGAAAAAAAGATGTATCGGTGTAAGGTCTGACCTCGAGCCCTTTGAAATTCAGTCTTGGGTTTCCCCACACTGCAAGTGACGACCTGCCTCGCCTGGAATCACAAGCACCCTACTCACACCTGATATCCGTACTAATGGACGAGTGCGTTTCTCAGGCGTTTCTCAGGCTCAGATCGCAGCACGCTGGACATGCTGCTTCAGCTTCCCCTAAATAAGGAACACGTTTACTTAAAAGTGTAGTGGCTGCTTGTGGCCAAAAGGGGGCCCCCTCAAACCTCAGGGGCCCCATGTGAATGCGTGGTTTGAGTGGTGGTAAACACCGCCTCTGGGCCTAAGTGCATGTTTTTGAACTGCAAGAGGGAATACAGTGATAGTGATAGTACTGCACCACAGACCATTTGATTTCAAGGGGCCTGGCCTCTGGGACTGACTCTGTGAGGCAAACGCACTTTTTTCTGCAGGACCTTTCTGTTTAGTTGACTTTTTCTTCAATTTTATACAAGAGAGTGATACAAGATTCTATCAGGCCACGTACTGTGGGGCTCCATTTGACTCTGTCAGCCAGCATCCTGAGAATAAGTGCTATCTTCACAGCGGGGTGACTAAGACAGCACCTCTAAAAGCCACATGATTCATGGTCTTTAAAAACATGTATCTGCAGAAACAGTATTAAAGCTATCAAGCTATCTAGTTGCCGTAGATAATGGGACAGGAGATAAACAACAGAGTTTGGCTTTCCTCAGTAGTAGCGGCTACTGATTGTTTAACAGATTAAACTAAATTCCAAACAACAAGGAACATAAAAAAAACACACAGGCTAAAATACCAGTTATTACAGCTAATACTTTTTGTCTTCAAGCGACCTTTACTGGCTGTCAGACTGTCATGTGAAAAACATTATTTTAGTCTAAAAAGTGTAGGGGCACTCAGTGATTTTTCACACGGTACAGACAGATTGTGTCCACAGCCTGCAGTACAAATACAGACCACGTGTAATTAAAATACCAGGAAGTACCCAACTGGCAGACTGTCCCCGGTGCATCAGATTGCACACTGCGGCCCAAAATCTCCATGACCACCGTACGGCAGAGAGCCGAAGGGTAACTTTTAGCTGCCTCGCTAAGCCTTTGATCCAAAGCGAGTTTATGTGTACAGCTGGCTATTTCACAGAGGCAGTACATTTCAAGCACCATGTTAGGGGGCACCAGATCGCAGTCCCTCCTAGGCTGGACTGGGATTAATATTCGATCTCCCACCAATCATTTTGCCTGCCCACGAACCCCACCAGAAATATATCTGATATGCCAGGCAGCCCATCCAGGCCTGTGCTCTGGAACTGGAACTGCTTATGGTTATGAGTCCTTAACCTCTATCGAAGGGCAGATTTAGGTGTGGATGGTAGGGACACGTCCTTACCAGTATTATCGGAGTACCATGTATGTTAAAGAGGACAGGAGCTTTGGGGCTGATTTGAACCCTATCAGTGTTGAAAGCTAACCTAACTCATTGCTTCTACCCTACTGGACATCCTGCTCGTAATACAAGCATTACTAAGACCTATAAAACTGGAGCTAGACAGGAATATTCTTTATGAAAAACAATGGGGATAGAGCCCCAATGCAAAGAGGTCACAGGGCCTTCGAAGTAGTTCTAGAAGATTCTGATTGAATGTAATTTCCAGATGCGGTTCATTAGAAATCTCAGAGGCCTGTGCAGTAGGTGTGTAAAGTGCAGTGTCTGTCTGGATACAGGCCGGGAGCCTGGCGGGAGCCCTCCAGTCTCTCGATGGTGCGGCACTGCAGGGCGTGTTGCCGGAGCTCGCAAAGACCTACCGTATGGTGTTATCCATCCGGGACACGGTGAGGTAAGCCGCCAGGTTGGCCGTGTAGGAGGAGCAGACAACGAGGGTGAAGAGCCACCAACTGCCCATGACGATGCGCAGCGCCATGGAGCCTGTCGCTGAGTCGCCCCCTGGAGGAGAAGACGGGAACTCGCAATTGGTCTACGAGGCACGTGGGAAACCGCTACCCCCGACCCACCAAGCTTCCCGCTCTCCCTCCCTCCGGCCCGCCCCTTCCCCAGGCCAAGATTGCTCATTGGCTGGTAAAGTCCCAGACTTTGCTGCCTGGAAATGTCAGCTTGAGCTTCTGAGGCCGCTCTGAGATCCTGCGCGGTAAATGCCAGCAGTATGGAGGCTCGGTGTCAGATTGCCATTATAATACACTGAAACACTTTGCTAATAGTCAGCCGGAACCCTGGGACTCCAGCTGGGGTTTATTACGGGACATATCTGAAAGAAATATGAGCAAAAAAGTGTGAAAATCATGAATTACTATAACTTTAGCCTGTGGCCTCTTTAT
Source organism: Petrocephalus schoutedeni (assembly GCA_026780765.1). Taxonomy (NCBI): domain Eukaryota; kingdom Metazoa; phylum Chordata; class Actinopteri; order Osteoglossiformes; family Mormyridae; genus Petrocephalus; species Petrocephalus schoutedeni. The sequence goes on from JAODKL010000041.1 coordinate 11,725,750, forward strand.
CGGGTGCTGACATTGCAAACAGAGGGAAATTTGGCTGCACGTACAACACAGAGATTTAAATTATTCATCCAACTAACGCCTAAGCAACTGAGGGCGGAGGGAAGGGTTACAATGTATGCACACTCACTGGGATTCGATCCCACAACCATGTGGCGTTGTTAGCACAATGCTCTGCTCTTCCAGCTACAGATATAGCCAAGACAACTGGTTACTGTGTGGCTAAGCATGAGTGTGGCTAAGATGTATGATTTCGTACGTGTGTGAGAGTCGGTGCCAGATATGATGGCTCTAGGCACCATACTCGAGAGCTTACTGAGAGAGGTTCAACAAACAAAAAACATACAGTCAGGGGCTGTTCTGTTGCCAAAAGCACCTAGTTAATCAGAGAAGTCACAGGAGAACGGACAGACCCATTAAAGCTAACAGGAAGAGCACCAGTGTGAAAACAGCTCAGTACAACAGTGCTGTGCAGAACAGCTACTCTGAACACGCAACACATCTGAATGAGAAAGTGGCTCCTACCCAGTACTAGCTAGGTGTAGCTATAAAAGTGGTATATTTGTGAATTTATCTTCATATTAATGAATTGCATGTAGCATAAATTGGAGAATATTTTGCTAAATTATGACCTCTGGGTAATGTAATCTGCATGATTTTTCCAGAAGGATACAAACATATCATCCATCCATAACAGCTTGGTGAGCCGTGAGCCCACCCAGGGCGGCATTATAGCATTCAGCAGTCAGCAGTTCACCCAGCCGCATGTTTCTGAACTGCAGAGGGAAATCTACAGAAACATGGTGAGAGGCCCTTAGACCCAAGGTTGGGATTCAAACCCCCAACCCTACCGGCATGCAGCTACAGCACTAAACGCGCAGGGATGTTGACGGGAAATGCAGATTGTCTGCAGGAGTTTTGGCAGTCTACCAAACCTGTGATAGACTCTGGGTTTCATATTCTGCACGCAGCTCCCGGGCTCCGGAGTTGGGAAAGAAGTCATCCGGGAAAGTGTAATTTTTGAAGGCAACTGAACGTTTCCTAACAAAAGTCGCCCAAAACAAAGGTTTTGCACTGCGCGCAGTATAAATGCGCTGTCGCATGCCGAAGAAATAGGTTTATAAAACAAAAGAAATATATGTATCCTTAATGCTAGTATTGAATGGAGTGGTTAGACCACACAACTCAGAACTCAGAACACAAGGATGGTCTGGCGGGGGGGGGGGGGGGGTTAAAGTTTCCTCTGTTATCAATCAGTAGTGCTGGGTGTTGGGG
>JAODKL010000041.1:11727121-11744499 GCA_026780765.1 Petrocephalus schoutedeni
GGGTGGGGTTAAAGTTTCCTATGTTATCAATCAGTAGTGCTGGGTGTAGGGGTGCTTCAGCACCTCCTCTGGTTGTTGGTGGTAATGCAGTGTCAGAATACTGTAGGGCAGCGTGCCCATGCCTATAATTTGAGTAAAACGTGGGGTTATCTATAATCTTGCAAGGAAGCTGAAGCCATTGGCCTTTGCCATTGAAGCCTTTGATTCAGTTTTGCTGTTCTAGAACCAGGAACATTCAGACTCTATCAAATAGACCTCAATCACAGGCGACTTTTAAGTGCCAGCCCAGAAAGAAAAAAACAGTGCCCCCTATTGGACCGGGTGTGAGAGGCGTGTTACAGCGATTGGCCGAAATTAGAATTCCAGACATGCCGTTTAATGTTATGGAAATGAGGCACCAATAGGGGGTATGTTGACAATAATTTTTAAAAAGAAAAAAAAAGACGATGAAAAAGACAATTCTAATATTATGATGGGAATATTATTCAGAGGACAGGGGCTGAAACAATGGCATCAAAGGCTATCCGCTGACTGAATGGAAGTAACTAAAAAAAACTCATCAGCAGGAAGCTGGCAGACATAAATATTAAAAAGAAAAATATGCTTAGAGGTGTTTGGGGCTAAATTATAGATATTCATGTGATGCAATGCTACATTTGGCACATGTGTAGCACCCACGGTTAGTAGGGATGTGACCAGCATGCTAGCCTGCTAATAGCTATAGCGCACCTTGCTGGACGAAGGCTCCGTAGACGACCCAGATGGCGCTGTGCAAGGAGCTGGAGACAGAGGCCAATGGCGCCTGGTGGGGCCCAGGTGGATTCTGGGAGCGGCCAGACTGCAAGCGGTTCAGGAGGAAGATGAGGATGCCCACCACGGGGATGGCAGCCGCGATGCAGGCCCACACCGCCAGGTCGAAAGGGGCAAACAGGGAGAAGATGTTGATCTTCTCCTCGGGCTTGCGCAGCAGGATGCCCACGGAGTAGTCCAGGTATCGCTTGCTGAAGTCCACCACGTTCTCCCTCTCGGGCGTGATGGTGATGGCCGAGACGGCCAGGTCCGCCCTCTAGGGGCAGCAAAAGCATTCAGTGCTAGTTAGTGTCTGCTAAAAGCTATCAAGAGCCAACAGGGGACATCCTCACTGACATTACATCATATTAAGTGGTGTAATTTAGGGTCAAGTACCATCTTGAGTTTACTCCTAAGGCTCCTCCAGCCTTAGGTCAGTATTTCTTAGCCCAGTCTTCAGGGACCCCGGGCAGTCCACATTTGTGCTCCCTACTGGCTCCCAGCACACCTGTACCAGGTATTTGCTGTTCTTGATTGCATGGCTCAGGTGCATTGGGAGCTGGAAGGGAGCAAAAATATGGACGGTCTGGGGGGTCCCGTGGATTGGGCTGAAAAACACTGCTTTCGGTTGTGAGCCTTAACTAGTACCCCACCGGGTGTAATCGAGATGCTCACTCAATCCCCCTAAATATGAGTCATCGTAATTAAAATCATAGATTGCAATGGCATATGCTGCTGGTGCTAGCATAAGCCTGGTTAGTGTGCTAATGGATTTAGCTGGTGTTGATAGCCTAGGCCCCTGTGATAGCCTTGCCTTGTTGATGAGCTCCCCGATCATCCCGTTCCACGACCCGTTGGGCAGCTGCGTGCCGTATTTGCTGTCTGCCACCTGGTAGATCTCATACTTGAAGCCCAGGATCTTCGCCAGAGCATCGAGCACGTCTATAGAGAAGCCTTTGTACCGCTTGGGCTGCCCGAGAATATTTTCTGCCACCATGACAAAGGGATCCTCCTATTGAACCAAACAACGTGTTTTTTTTTTTTTTTCTTAAACTGAGCCGACCATGAAAATATATCATAAAATGGCATCCAGTATAAGTAACTGAGATTGTTCTGTGGTTAAAATGACTATATTCTTGAAGTGAAATTATTAAAAATACTAAATTCTCGAATAAGTAATTTGTCCCTCTGGTAATGCAGAAGGTCCCATTTTAGGATTAGCATAATTACTCTAATACGTGCAAACTAGTCAAAATGGGGAAGTGAATTTAGCCCCAGAATGAATCAAGCTGGCTGTGGGGTTCACCGCCACTATAACCTAAGCGAATGCTAAATATGCGCTCTGTTAGCAGCTTTGGAAGGGCTGGGAAATAGCGCGTCTTTGGAATGCGGCGCGCCAGCATCCTGTGGGAAGTGGTTAGCGTCCCGTACCAGCAGCGTGACCACCCTGACGGTCACTCCTTGCATCCCGTTCTCGATGCGGCTCTCTTTCAGGCTTCCGTTCAGCCCTACAGCGGAGTCCCATGTCGCTAACTGCATAAGACAGACCGGGAGCGAGGGAGAGAGAAAGGGAAGTGAGGTGAGGAAGGTGAGGAAGGTAGTGCAGTTTCGGGGACTACTTTGAATCATAAATCAGAATCAGAAAGCATCATTTAATTCACTTAAAAGTCACTCACTCGGGGAAAAAAAAGTATTTCAAATATTTTAATAGAAAAAAAAAACATTAACCCAAAAAACAGAAATATGCGGGTGATGGTTCCCTACAGCAACTCAGAGCTGAATAAAAGAGAAAATGACATCAATTAACAGCTATGAATACCTTGAGTACCAGACCCTTGAATGAATTATAAAACAAAGGGATCATTCTATCACTTTATCCTGATCCTTAGCCTGAATTCAAAAAGCTGGGGAACGAGTACGTGAGCGGGTCCCATATCGCACACACACACCCCTCAACATTTTACCTAGTGCTGGGTGTGTTTTCATGCTGATGACGATGATAACGTTTTTTATACAAAACAGGAAGTAGCTAGTCCTGTTTTGGTAAATAACACATAGTCTGGGATCTGAATTTGTTCATATTCATTCTGACCATCAATACACAGTACTAGAGTACAGGAAGCAGCGGGTAACATTATGATGAGCAAAGGGCCTTTGGTCCTGTGTACAGTTTACTAACATGGGGAGTGTCACCCGCACCCACACCGTCATCAGCACTCCTGATCATGTGATCAGATATACTCACTCTGGAGCCCTGTGATGACTCATTAGGCTTCTTTCTTGGGCAGAGTCAAGTATGTAGGAACATGGTGGTCACCAAGGAAACCACCGACTGCTGCGCCAAACCAGCTCCTGCTTTTAACATTTGTTTTCATGCTTTGATTTGATTACCTGTCTGTAGTGCAGTTGGGATACAGTGTGTGTAGACCTTTACTTTGTGTATAGACCCTCAATGTGCATGTAGAACTTTAATATGTTTATAGACTCTCAACATGCATGTAGACCTTTAACGTGCATGTAGACCAGGGGTGGGTAATCTTGTCCTGGATGGGCCATTGTGTCTGCAGGTTTTCGCTGCAACTCTCTAATTAGGTTACTAATTAGATGACTGATTGGCTGAAGAGTCCTCAGACCTGGATTTGAACAGCTGACCTAAAGGTTATCCCAGAAACCTGCATACACATCGGCCTTTTGCGGATAAGACTGCCCACCCCTGGTGGAGACTCTCCAGACCACTGGGGTTTCCTGTGGCTGTTTGACAGTGTTACAAAATCCATCTATTGCTCTAAACATCCTTTGAAGCGGGAAATGCAAAATAAACATTCCCTGATTAATCTGGAGCCATGCCAGTATCATCTTCTGTACATCCATCCATCCATCCATCCATTCTGGCTTATGGAGCCAGAGTTAGCTTAAAGCAGGGGTAGGGAACCTGATCCATGGAGAGCCGGTGTGGGTGAGGGTTTTTGGGATGACCTCTCAATGGCTAAAAGCAAGGCTTGGGCAGCCTGTGTACATTACTGAAGCCTCCAAAGTCCACTTACATTGCACAATAATTAAACTTCACGGCATATTTTTTATTCAATACACCGTGACATATAAGGAATAAGGAAAAATAAGGGAGCCGGTTCAGTGTATGAGAAAGGATTAGAAAGAATGAGCTTGGGCACGTGTGGGAGCAGAAGGGAATTCATGGCTGTCATTAGGAGTTTGGCTGGATTTACGAGGACGGAAAAAAGCAGAATGCACCGCATTTATGCGTCCATTCAGTAAGAAGCAAAGTAGTAAAAAATTTATTGCGTGCTCTCTCGCTCTCTCAGTCACGCACGCGTGCTCACACAGACTCACACGCATGCACTTCTCTACGGCGGGGACTTGTGGATTTCGTCAGCAGATCTTACTTAATATGCCAGTAGAGGAAGTCGAGGAACAAATTAAAACCAGCTAAGTGTAAAGGACAAACACACTGAGCAATGGTACAAAAGAATCAACAAAAATAAAGCCCCCGCCTAATGCTCTGTCCTCCACACACTGTGAGTATACTGATTTGAAAACTGATTTAAGGCAAAATTGTTTAAAATATTCCTATTGTAAGGGGAAAAGGTATAAAAAAAAACTGTAAATATAAAATTGTAAACACGCGAGGTGTCTGCAGAGACAGTGTGAGGCAGAAGAGGCACGCAGCCAAGCGCTTCTTTTCACTTTCAGCAAACGGCATCGAGGAAGGGGCGACATGGCCATTCTCGCTGCGCGGCGCGGCGACAGACATGCCAGGGAAATGCGTCTCCGTGCTCCGTGCTCTGCTGCGTGTCTCTCAGGGCACGATCAGGTCAAACAAACGCCGGCGATGCAGATTTATCCGCAAATAAATTTCAGGACAACTGAGTATTATAAAAACAAAAAGTGTAGACACAAAAAAAAACCCAGCCTGGCTTCTAAATGAGCAGCTTGAGGAGTGTGAAGATTATCATCCTCTCCGGGCCCCCAGAACCTCGCAATCTTCATGAATATGGAAAGAAGAATAGACCTTCTCAATTATTTTTTATCCTCAATATAATTTTGTCCCCTCCATAAAAAAAAAAACAATACGCAATTAGTGTTTTTGAGTTATAGCTAGACCATGGCTTGTTCTGACTTATAGAAAGAAAAATATCACAGAGCACCTGAAAGTATGTCAATCAGCCCACACACATACATGCCGAAACGTGTGCACATGCATTCAGCTTGTCATGCACACTAACATATACATATCAAAACCTGTGTGAGCACACACACACATATACTGCACATATAGCCAAACACACAGAAATACAGACATGTGTACACACACATTCCAGCTCTGCACATACACACACACACACAGACTCATGTACCTATCTAAATGGGGACCTTCCATTAATTTCTATGGGAAAAACCCTAATCCCAGTCACGACACCCTTAACCCCTACCCAGCCCCAACCTTAACCATAAGTAACCAACCCAAATACACTTTTAATTTTTTTATTGCATTCACAGATTTTTATAAAATTGAGGTTTTCCAAATTGGGACCTGAGAAAAAAAGTCAGGAAATGTCAGGTTTTGCCACACTTTTGGGACATTTTGGTCCTTAAATGTGATCTATGGAAACCCACATACACACACACACACACACATAAAGACATATATTTAAAACCTGCACACAACTATAAACACAGACAAATACATACATGTCTATGTCTGCATACAGACAAACACAGAAACATTTTTGAGGAACAGGAGCTGGTGGCGTTCAGCAGCAGGTCTTTATTCCGTATGGCAGCAGAGACGTCCGAGAGTCGTGGCGTGACAGCGAGCAAATTAAATGCAGCTAACTGTTAAACATGAGCGAGCTCCCCCGAGCCAAAGCAAGGCCATTCATTTGCAAAGAGATACTTGTCAGTAGTCATCTCTGATCTCTCGAGGACTGCTTCATTATAGGGAACCAGGCCACCGTCCTGCAGGGGGCCGTCTCTCTCTCAGAGGCCGGGCCACGTGCCCAATGACGACGACGCGTCTGCCTTTCCTTATTAAGAACCCGGAGCCCCATTCATTGCCGGTGACCCTGGCCTCAGTTCAGAAGCAGCTAGCGCGTGGGTGAACCATCCTCTCCAAGGCTGAGATGAAAAAAGCCTCAGGAGGCCTGTCAAGGTAACTGTCTGAGGGCAGAGGGAATAAAAAAAAAAACAAAACAAAAAAAAATGGATTTCTCCTCACCAGGAAAAACGTTTACTTTGACAATGGTCGCCAAAACCGTCCATATCCCATGCACACCCATGCCATCTATGTGACGCGCTCCTGGGGCGTGCGCGGTCACTTTTACACAGCTGTCAGTCCTTTGATGACAGCATTATCATTCGGGAAGTAGGGCACATTTCCCAGCAGGCTTTGTGAAGCACGCCGTAAAATCATACCCACATTTTATCTGGCCATTTGGGCCCCCACAACAGAATTAAAACCATGAATTTACGCAGGATGTTTTTCCGGCATTAAAATGATCCAGGAAACATTTTGCCCCTTTGCGGGTCATGAGCTGTCTTTTATCACAAATGAAAATACTTGAAAAATGTAAGTTTTAAGGATTTGTATGAAACCTTAAATATTACCCTCAAGGTTCAGATGGATATCCAAGTCATGTTGCCTTTGCTGAAATTTTTGAACTTCTGAATTTTGAAAAGGATTTTGACCTTAGTATTCAAGTAAGTTTGCTTTCGTTCTCCAGTGGGAACGAGATAATTTTTAAATCCAGAGTAGGAGCATACTGAACGACAGGTCAATCTGAAGCCTTTCAACATCCCAGAATACGACAAACTATAGTACCGTCTACAACTGAATGCTGAGAAGAAAGGGTCAAAAAAAATAAAAAATAACAGGGGCATCACACTCCTAGACACGCCTGCAGCCCAGACGCAGCACGCAGCGCGCAAAGCGGGCGCCACGGCGCCGGTGGTAGGTCCCCGCGGAGGGGGGGTTGTCATGCGCCAGGACTTCGGCTCACTTCCCCAGAAGCCTGCTGCCTTTGTTTAAATGTATGATGCAATCCTATGCATTTCATGCCCTGTTGCCACTGCCAAAGCGTGTTTATAGGACGACCGCGGGACGCCCGGCCCCAAAATCGGTGCCGAAACTTCCCCGTGAATCGGAACTCTATCCCCCTGGCAGTCGGCATCGCAGGGTACTCAGGTGCTTTCATCGGAATTAAAGCAACAAGCGGCACGTCGTTACCGGGCCGTTCAGCACGTACTCACGCGGAGGTCATTCGCTCCATCTGGCCCAATCGTGGCGGCTATGTGGAGGAACATGGCCTATCAGTGTCTGAGACCGTCTACGGCACGTGTCCCCCGAGAACCCGGGGGAGACAAGACCACCAAAGCTTAGGCTGTAAAGCTTAGCTTAGGTCATGAATAGTAAAGAGGAGATTTCTACTGAAGCTTTTATGTCTCCGTCAACACAAAAAGATGCAGATGAATGGTGACAGGACTTTACAGCACCTGGAAAGCTGTGTGCCGGATGATATAAATTATCGGGACGGGCAAGAACCCAGAGGACATGATGGAAAACACAGAGGAAGAACTGGCAGTGTGGGTGAGGCCACTGTAACCCGAGGCACTAATACTCTTTGGTTAGTCTGACAAACCAAAATCCCCCTTTAGCGCTGGGCAGAATAGGAATGGGAAGCCGATCCCCCACGTCTGTCTCAGCAACAAGGAGGGAACGATGCTCCTTGATAGCGAATGAAAAACCAGCACGGACACTGTCGCCCATTACTTCACTTAATTTCACAGGAAGCAACTTGGAAGTGGCCAAGACAGGAAATGAAAGACTTCTGCCTCTCTGGGTTGGTCAGCGTGGTCCAGAGAGCTCCAGAAGGACACAAGCCATCCTGTGGGAATGGACCAGACTAACAATGGCTGACCTCTTGTCTCCCTCGAAAAGTGGGGCATCGTCATGTGATGAAAAAATCGGGACAAAAATTTGCATAACCACCTACCACGCACTTATATGGGTACATGCGGGGAAAGACGGCAACACTGAACGCAGGCAGTCTCTCAACACGAAAAAGAGGTAGGTGAAGTCTGTAAATATCCTCTAATACAAACCTGTCAAGGCACTCCAAGTCATTCTTGTCATTTCAATATTCAGAAGAAAACTCTTTTAAAAGCAATATCCAAGAATATCCTGTAATACTTCACATTCAGTGCACCTTCATAATGCATTCATAATACATTCGTGGAACATTCATAAGCAGCATGTAAGTATGCCTTAATATCCTAACATACCTTAACAGCTTTTCATATGCCTTATACAATAATAAACATTATAATCAAAAAAAATATTTGTTATTGTATATTAAAGCTGTTAAAGTATGTTAGGATGTTATGGTATACTTGCATGCTGCTTATGAATGTTCTATAAATGTATAATGAATGCATTATGAAGGTACAGTTACTGTAAAATGTTACTGAATATCCAGAAAACACTACGTAACAAATGGTACTCCTTGTTTTAATGACAAATATGATAACACCTTTTATTCAGAGCTCTAATCAGGGGGAATAAGAACATGAACCACTCAAGACCCAAAAGTCATTACACCTTCTCACATTAAGGCAACATTTAAAATCAAACCATCTCTCTCAGATAAGGGCTGTATATTATGAAATGATATAATAAAGCACTTGCAAGCTATCACGTTAAAGGATTAAGAGCAGGGTATGAAACCAGCCACCAGCTAAGCCTGGAATTTAGCCTTAATTTCCATCATTTGCAGCCTTGATGAAATTACTTTATTTGGATATGGAAATATGGTGCCCATCTAACAGGAATATAAATTAGTTTAAGTGGATCTCTTACGATCTTGAGGGACCTGAAACGCAGTTGTTGTGTTACTGAGTAGTTACTGCTATGGAGATAGCCAAGTGTGGCAATTCAGAGGTGAGACTGCCGGATTCGAGTTTAGTATTATATAACTCCTGGCTACAAGAAATTGAAAAGGAAGCTTGTATTTAAAAGCTGTGCACAATAAGGTCCCTGTTCAGTTGGACAGTTGTATGCGCCTGCACAAAAATGCGGGCGCCCAAACTTGGTGCTGATCAGAACTTAGAGAAATAACAGCAAGCGAGATTTTTTACTTCCACATGAGTACTTGACCTATTTGGCACACACAGGAAAGGTGCAGCATAGTTATTGATGTCTTTAGTACTCAACACCTGGGCAGCCTGCAGTACAGGACAATCCCGAGGCTTCATCGTAACCTGGAACTTGGTCACTCTACTGACATTCATGTCCCTGAATAATTCACATGAAGACTGACCACGATATAAAAACGATGGCGGACATCAAAAGGAAAATGAAGGTCACCGCATGGATTGATAACATTTATAAAAAGATTTTTTCTCAAGATTTTTGAACAGGGGAACCAGCATTTCCAATCCATTTATAAAAAATATACAGGGACAAATAAATTAGCATTATTCTATATTACTCTGCACTTTGGCTATTTTGGTTGGCTTATGAAAAGCATTAACCAGTTTTTTCACATACCTGCATTTTTAAATCCTGGTGTAATCCTGGTTCTGCTGGCAGAAGGCTACACTGAGTGGCAGGCTGCTTCCAAGTTCAACATTTCTAAGACAGCAGTAGCGTGCATAAGAACAAGGTGAAGCAGGAGACACTGGGAATGACCAGAAACCAGCCAGGTGAACCTCAACTTATCCAGCAGTGCCTCATAAATCGGAGGATGACCTCAAGTGACCTTCAAAAAGAATGGGAAACATTAAGTGGTGTGAAGTGCACTAGGACAGTTAGTATCAGGCTCCTAGAAGCAGGACTGAAGTCCCATAAAGCAAGGAAGAAGCCCATAATTAAAGAGAAGCAGAGAAGAGCCAGGCTTCAGTTTGCACACCCATAAATTGAGAAATGAATGAAATTGAAAATTTTGCTGTGGTCTCTGAATTTTTTCCGGAGCTGTATTTGTTCCTGTTTTAAACGAGCAGTGATTATAGCAGACTACAATAGTACACTTTGCACTATATATTAGCTTAGCAGCTGCTTTAATCCAAGGGGATTTGCAAATTTGTACCCAGTCATACAGCTGGGCGTTTTACCGGATTATTCTGGGTTAAGTACTGTGCTGACGGGTACAAGAGCAAAAATCTTCTGGGACTAGAACAAGCCAGTAGAAGTCTTTAATCACTACACCACATGCAGCCATAGGCCTTTTTTCCTATTGTAGTCATTAAAAAGTTCATATTTCACAAAATATTATCCATTTGTCTTCCGTAAACCCTTGTCTAGTGCAGGGGCATGGCGAGCTTGGAATCAATCCCAGCATGCACTTGGCACGCGGCTGGGAGACTGGTTCTTCCTCTAATATAAACTATATACATATTTTTTTCTTTTTTAGAGTTTTTTTGGCCTAACAGCCTTGTGAGGGACTGACCATCGTGCAGCAATACTCAAAGGGTTGGTCTGTGATTGCTCTCCATATTTTTGTCTGACCTACTCAGAAATTTGAGGTTAAATTTGAGGCCACTTTTTTGGACTGGAACACTAAGCCTTATTTCCATATATTTACAATTGACAGACCACAAGCCAGGCCGTTCAATACCATAAATGGACCACAACTTGTGCCTTTTTTGTTCAAAGCCCCCCACTTGTCTATCCATCCATCCAATAAAAACATAATATTGTTAATCTTATATACAGACATATATCATAGCTCTTCCATGTTCAAGAGCAAATGCTGAATATAAAATAAATGCAAAATATTTCTTAGAAGGTAATACATTTTACAGTTAAGTCCAATTATTAGGCTACTAATTCAATTTAGCTGTACACACAGGAGGAACTAAATCATATGTACTCATACCATTCTTATAGTACCATTTCCAGTCTATTAATAGTCTGTTTCTAGGCTGCCAAAGTTTTCTTGGAGGTAAGTTAAGGGTCAAAGCAAAGGCCAAGACAGATTCTTCACACTTGCTATATTGGAGTTCGGAGTAAAAAAAAAAATACAACCTTTTTGCAACTGTCTTAACAGACAGCACATTATAAATTAAAATGCTGCTCGGAGACACAACAGAAACCTAACCTGTGCAACACATCAAAAGGTCTGCTCACACACTCCTGGTTACCATAACAACAGGCACCCCGCACTTTAGGGAACACGCTCGGCCAGATGCTTCTCTGCAGGGGGAAATTGTGGCGCGTGCTTAATGGACTTTAGGGCGCTACACTTCGGAAGGGCTCTGCCATCGCACCACGCCGAGGGTTCAATTTCCCAGAAGAAAGCCCCAATTGCTGGAGGAAGGCTTTGGTGCATCTGATCACAGACATTCTGAGGCACGTTCCCTGACAGACCGAGAAATAATCCTGCTTGACCCAGACGTCTGGTCCAAGGGGTGTCAGTGACCCTCAGAGCTCCCCTTGGAGATGGAAGAGTCAGAGTGAACTACATGTTAGACCGAAGAAAATATAGATAAAAACACCAGTGGAGTAATCACTCCAGCAGATGAACCTGGTCCATAAAGTAATACAACAGCAACATCCTGTTAGCCTTCAGCTGTATCCTACTCATTCATAAAACAGGGCTAATTAATCATAGAATAAAAGTGGACCAATAAAACATCAAACCGGCCCGTCCACACGCTGGGCTATTTACAGAATCCGCCATTCCCTGTGCAGAAATCACGTCTTTGATGGTTGATAACTTCATTAAATATTGAGGGTGGCTCTCCTCAGACGAAGCAAGATCCTCTGCAAAGAAATTCTACCCTTGGATCCTCAGTGCAAAAAAATATATATATTATTTTAGAGTATAAGTCAAAAACCAACTACTGCTTAAGTTTCTCATTCTCCAATTATGCTTTATATTGTATATTATATAGACATTGAAATATTCCATTGAAACAGGCAGACGCATTCCGCTACGTCGTTGACGATGTCCTTGTGACTTACGTGGCATTTTCCTGGTGCTTATCACGGCGTAATCAATGAGCAGCTTTGCTCACGAGCGGATCATTAGTGACATCCCGTGCGACAGTGCGGCAGAGGTCATGCCGGTGTGGGAGAGAGCACTGCTCGCCTAATCAAGGCGTATTAAAGTCGCGGGAATGCTAATCAAAGAGACGCTCGTTAGTGACTAACAGCGCGCTGGCCACTTCAAAGTCGTCCTCCGTATGACTGGGGACACCAAAGACCAGGCAGGTCCGGGCGCCCAACCCCCAAGGCAACTCGACAACATTCTCCTCATTAAGATTAAACCTCTTAACGAGCGTTCAAAGGCGCGGATAATAAAGCAGGGGATGCTCCTCTCCGTGACCCCTCTGAAGGGGAGGTACCTGCAGAATGTCTCGGGTGCGGCGGGCAGGCATGGAGAGTGCCGTGAAAATTATGGCCGCAAATGGACCCAAGCACAACAAGGCAGCATTTACCCGACCATCCAAGCCACTGTTTTAGTGTATATATGGCTTGGGGGGGTGGGGGTGGTGGTTGTCTGGGGGACAAGTCGCATTAAACCTCCCTCGTGATGTTGTGTGCATGCCTGAGCATTTCCCCAAGGTGAGCCACGGACCGGCACAGCTCAGGCCAGCCAGTCGTATTCCAATTAACAATGAGGAAGAGTGGCCAATTCAGGGCCAAGAGAGTTCAGGAGCCACATGCAGCAGCCAACCAGCAGGCTTGTCACAGACCCACTTTCTGAACGTTGGCGTATTCCTTCATAGCTCCCGCACCTGTGTTCCACACATGGTGGAACATGGTGATTCACTAATTGGCGCTGTGCCTTACACTCCTCTCCTGGTCCCATGCTTCTTAAAAGTCGGATTTGTAGTCCTGAGGCACACATGGCCGCTGTCAGGATGCCCCCGATGTGATTTTTTTGGCACTTTCCCAGCTGATTCACTTGATACAGAGACCCCAGGATTTTGAGACCCATTTTGAGTGACACCCTTCAGAAAAGGGCACAAAAAGGCTATGATAAGACATCACCCTTCCACACAAGGCACATTCTTTACTCACGCCGAGACACGAGAAGATAGGATGCCATGGGAAAGGTAAACAGACGGACAGGTGGACAGCGTCAGTGAGCTGGGGGGCATGAAGAAGGCCAGCCAGCCCCTTCTTCCTTTCTGTAACATTTCCTCTGTTTCCCCTACGTCAAACTGTCATGTCCTGACATCTACCCTGGGTTAGGCTTTAAAGCAAAATCTGATCAGAGCGAGGTGTTTCTGATGCTTTTATCCATTCATTCATACACTGAATTCATGTGCTTCGCATGACACAGACATATACATCAGCAGACAGGAATGCATTTGTAAACTCTGGGAATAGTAGCTAGTTTTGCTGTTACGGGGATTTAATCTCTGTATTTATTTACAAATTTCACGGCAGCATGCTCAGTACAATGGGGGCGGGCCTACTGGGCTCCGCCCACTGAAAATGTGGAATTGGCCCCTCCCCCCTGGGTCCATGACCAATTCATATGACCTACCATTAGTTACAGAGGTGAGGCTAAGCTATGCCTACAAATGCAACACACATATACTCTATTGGGTACAAAAAAAAGAATGACGTAAACAAAGCAGTCAAGACCATCACCTTAACATTAACTTGAATTAAATTAAAAACATTAAATTGATTAAATTAAGTCTCAGGTCACCTGGACCCTTATGTGTTGTGCGGTGCTATTCTGACACATTTTGTGTGAGGCCCTTTGACTTACTGGTCTCTGCAGAAACTGGAAATTGGACAGAGATGCTTTTACCCACATGAGAGATAATAATGAAATAATCACTTTGCTTATGTGCTCTGAGAAGGAGAGGCTGGTTTCCCGCGAGCCGCGTTTGTTTAGACGATCCCAGGGGAGAGCAGTAGATGGCAAAGGGGGGAAAAGGGAGTAAGGCAGTAATCTTACTGATGCTGCCACGGTGCTACCTGGGGCTCAATCACATGACAAATAAAAAAACCAACAAAATAAATAGAAAGAACATGCAAGTCATGGAAACATCAGGGAAAGGGGAGTTGTTTTTTCTTAAGAAATCCTACCATAGTACCATAAATATTTTTCCAAATGTCAAAAATAAGACATGTAATTGAATTAATAAAAGAGAAACCCTAGCATTCAAGAAAAAATACTGGTATGAATGAAATCCTCTGTCGTCCCGTACATAAATGAACCAGCAGGTAGATTATTGCCCTGGAGAATCATAACAATATCAGATTGTTTGCTCTGTCAAGATGGCCACCATTAGCACCACTCTCCTGTCTTGGTCTTATTCTTGGGTGTGTTTTCAAAACGTCAGATGCCAGTAAATCATGGCGTTTGTCAACAGCGCCACCTAGAGGTGAGGAGGTGTAAGTGGCGTAGCCGGAAAAACACCACTGAGCCAAACGGCATATGGGGAACAGTCACTGCTGCTGGATCCTCCAGGGGACACCTCAGCTGTCCGTACTGGTTGAGCGGGATGATTGACAGGCATGCTCCCAGTACAAGGCTCTGCAGATGGCTCCTATAGATTGAATACCCGAGTCATTTTTTCATTCCTCACTGGGCAAATGCATGAATTTTTCTTTGGTATAACTCCCCACAAGTGATTAAGTAAGTGTCTGGAATCAAGTCACGCTCCACATACCCAGTTATAGATTCTCCGCCCTCTCCAGAATCATCTGGAAATATTCTGCTAGCCCCTTCTGCCAGAACTGAGTCAATAATGACTCTCTCTTCCTAACTTCTACGAACTGTTTCCCTTTAAATTCCTCATCGCCAGAATAATCAGGCACAGAATTATGTGGCGTCTCAATTGCGGAGCGTCACTTAAGAGTTCAGCTTGGCCCCAATTTGGAGACACAACAAAGCAGCATGAAAGTACACAGAAGTCACGGCGAATAAAACTAAATCGATATTAGTCAAGAAGTCCTTACTGGCATGGGCTTTTCGACAAAGGAGGGCATGTTTAATGCATGACGGAGGTTCTTTCTGGCTGTCAGGGTATGCTTTTTATCTTGGGTTTGTGCCTTAATTAAGGGTGGGGGTTTTCACGATAATGCCCATGGCTAATATGCGGGACACTCCACATAAATGGCCCCCCTACCCACTCATCCAAGGGGGACAGGGGGCACCCCATCAGAATTCCCAGCGAGGGCCGTGACACTGACAAAGCCGAAACCTCAATCCTGTGCAACACCTCGCCTGGAGCTCAAAGTATTAGCGCCCCCTGCAGGCTGATAAATAACACGCGGCAGCCTGCTCTTCAGTCGCCTTCACTTGCCCAAGAAGAGTGTAGTGTGGATCCTGCTCATCACTGGGAGCCTTTGCCTTTATCACTCTCTTAGACAAGAAGTGACTGCCCCCCCCCCCAGTACCGCTGCCGCCCAAGGCTGATTTAATCAGCACCAGGCAGCTGGGAGGAGCACGCAAAGGCTCGTCAGGTCCAGGCGTCGCCCTCTCCAGCTCTGACAGCCAAATCGGCACCCCAGCGGTTTTCTTTAACGTCCTCTGGTGAGAACAAGACAAAATGGAACGCGGATCCGAAATCGCAATGGGGGCCAGACTTAGGCCGAGAACAAAGAGGAGGGTTTAATGTGAGGAGTTCACAGTGTGAGGCTGGGGCGACATCACGAGTACACAGGCTGGAGACGGCCCACTCTGGATCTTCACAGAGATGCTGCAAGGGGAACAAAGCCGCGATGTCACTTCCTTCATTTTAAATCTAATAGCATCGACATCCTCTTTAAGTGGGCTCTCTGTCAAAGCTGTTAGGCGGCACAGACGGGGTGGGAATGAGCAGGATCGCAGGCCGAGACTGTAATGGAGAATTTTAAAATGAGGGGGAAAATGATGAAGGAGATTTACCCAGAATGCAATGCGAGTGCTCCAAGAATAACAGCCATCCAAGCTTGTGGAGCTCTGTTTCTAGTTTTTGGGGGCGGGGCCACATGCCCAGCACCTGCTGTGGTGTTGAGGTCACGCCATTCGCTCCTTCGGCGGTGTGGGGGAAGGCCGCGGCCGCGGTAATAGTGAACAACAACGCCGTTGAGTGCATCTGACATGCCATTAGCCGTCCTTTCCTTTCATTTCTTTTAATAAATGCACTCGGCGTGAGGCCGCCAGCTTCGTCTTACGCGCGCAGCAAAAATGACCACAGGCCCACGGCCCCTAATGGTCATAATGTGATAAATTGGCTCCATAATTCAAGTTGGGATGCACGGTGATTAAATGTTCATTACGGACCGCCTCGTCTCGGTCCCGCCTTGCCGTGGAGCGCATCGCCTCCCGGTTTTCGATCACGCTGATGGCCAAGCCGGAACAGATAGGATGGGCACCACGGAAAACAAAAACAGTGGGAAAAAAAGCCAGGGAGACAGAGACGGCAGCGAGGCAGTACTTGGCTAGCAGATCGGCTTCTTCCAGCAGGAGAGTTCGCCGGCACTGCAGACAGTTGCACTTTTTTTTTTTTTTTGAGGGAATTTTCTAACACCCCTGAGGAGGTTTAAAATAAATAAATAACGCAGAGCAGCGTCCGTGCTGGGGCCCCTCTTCGCTTTCGGCTCTGGATGAAAGTGACTCCTGAGGGGCCCCCCTCCCAGGGAACCGGCCGCCCACGGAATATGTCTGGGGCTCTCGGCGATCGCCGTTACGCGTTACCGTCGCGATTCCACCCCGCCACCTGATTCAAACCAAACTCCGCGGCTCTGCCGGCGCTTCCAGAGCTGCGTGTGCTCAGAACAGAACCGCGCGCATGGGATTAGACTGACTGCACACGTCAGATTGAGCTGTATTTCTATGAAAGTTTCTGATTAGGATTCCACGTGATGATGACATCATAAACTCACACAGCCACCTTTATGAGAAGTCAAACAAAAATACAGACCAATGCGCTAATAGATATTAAATAAAACTAGTCAAGAAAAACATGCAACTGACTGGTCAGATTTACAGAATATAGCTAATATATTCAAAATCTGCATTAATATTTCACTGACAGCCATAAAGTCATTAAAACTTCCTAAATATTGTCACAAAACACAGATTCTATTTATGAGAATAAAAAATGTGTGCATGTGTATTATTTATACAGGTGTTCACAGTGGTCCAACCACCCATTTAAAAATTGTATGAAATAAATTATTAACTCACATTCAAGGCACTTTGTGCTTCCACAATGCTTGAGTGGATATTAAATTACTAAGAGACACAGGAGATGTAAGACTTGAAATGCTTAAAAGATTATGTCATGTATTATGAGTTGTTAATAAATTATGCATACTTTATATTATGCTGTAGGTACCCAGGAGATTCAAATCACATCTGGATTTCCCTCTCTGCCTTTGGGATGTTGCAGGTACTCAGGTGATCCAAATCACATCTGGATTTCCCTGTCTGCCTTTGGGATGCTGCAGGTACTCAGGTGATCCAAATCACATCTGGATTTCCCTCTCTGCCTTTGGGATGCTGCAGGTACTCAGGTGATCCAAATCACATCTGGATTTCCCTGTCTGCCTTTGGGATGTTGCAGGTACTCAGGTGATCCAAATCACATCTGGATTTCCCTGTCTGCCTTTGGGATGCTGC